>VZTM01017875.1:1633-16744 GCA_013400555.1 Jacana jacana | reverse complement strand
TACTTTTCACCTGCAAAGCAAAACAGGGACAACAATATATGCAACACAGCAAACAAAAGTACTCCCAGGCTTGCTCACAGATCTTAGTTAGGCATCCTTGCTGCAGCCAAGCACTGATAAAGTAAATTATATGAAGGGCAGGGAAGGGGAGAAGACAAGACTGCATTTACTAACTCCCAAGTTGTTATAGAGTGGGATCCCCACCTCAGTGCAGGTTCCAGTAAGTTTTACAGATCTTTAACTCAAGGACGTACAAAGCAGTGTTCTTCTCTCCCTGTTTTGTGAAGCAAGGAATGCAGCACTCACTCTCATGTCACAGAATGAAGGGAAGAGATCCCTGATACAGCAGTGGGTACACAAGCAGTTGTCAAAGCCTGTCTTCAGTCAACAACTCCCTGATCTTCTGTCTGGAATGATTCAAGCAGGGGCCTTTGGGGGGCCTTTGGGCAGTTTGCAGGCATGGTGCAAGTCAGACAAGAAAGGCCAATCCAGGATACTTCCTGAGTCACTGCTAATGAGACTCAGGACTGCTAATGAGACTCAGGTGCCTTTGCAGAGCAGTTACCCACCAGGAACACATGCTGCCATTTATAACTTGCAAAAGGAGTCTGTCCTGTCCTGCGCAACAATAACNNGTGGTGTTCAAAGAGTCTATTATATGAGGCTATATTGGGCTTTTTATGTTAGAAATTTGATCCTCTAAAGAATGTTACAAACCAGTATTCACTTTCATGCTGTGCTAGTTGATTAAACTAGCTGGCACTAAACTTTCTTATGTACGTTAATATATGCCCACACAAGCCAGCAGTAGTACCAACAGCTTTGCTCAGCCAAAGTTTAGGTTTATAATGAAAATATCTACTAAAAATTGCTGTAGATATAAAAATAAATGCTAACAAAGTCAGACATCTATTTCCAGGACAGGAAAATGGCTCTTTTATGTATTCCCCAGTGCAGTAATCTAGTATTTATAATCAAAAGCCAGATATTAGTAAATGTACCACTGCATTCCTATTGCTCGAACCAATTTAGGGTGCAATGCTAAGACATATAAGTGAACTGTCTGGTCTGGGAATAAATATATTTACTCAACTCAGGAGGGACCTTGTGATCTGCTCAGACCAATTAGTCTACCTTCTCCCCAGTGTCTCACTGGGATCTCAGAGCTATGGAACTGGCGGAGACCAGGATAGATTTTTGCAGAAACACTCAACAGTGCAAGACCTGACTCTAGCAAATGTACTTTAAAGCACAAACTGGTACTTATGAAGGCAAGAAAGCAAAATATGTTTCAGACCCCCCTTGATGAATTATTTCTGGAAATACTGATGCAGCTCTGCCTGAGCACTTTTCTGTTGTTCCCCTTCAGCTTCGTTCATCCCTGTTTTGATGTTACTGTGGGAGCTGTGACATTCAGTTCCTCACAGTTTCCCTTCAGACCCAGAGCCACCCCTAAATTCCTTGGCTCCTATGTCAGGAATGAAGTTTTGATTTGGAATTCTGATTCTTCACTGCCAACCACAGTGTGCTGAACCTCTCCTTATTACAATGTAGATCTTCTCTAAGGAGTAATCCTTTCAGGAAGGATCTTCTTTCATATGTACCTTGGAGTAAGACAGGATTTTCTACACAGGGGAGTACAGTTCTCCAAAATCTCTAGCTTGTTTTTTCACAGCTCACTCTGTTCATCAAGCTGGAAGTTTCTTAGCTGGATATGTTTCACAACTCACTTTTACTCCATGGAGCGTGGCTGAGATTTGCTATCATCTCCCAGATGCTGCTGGGAATACTTAACTTACTTGCAAACTTGGCTTCATTATGGCTTTGCTGAAGATTGAATCTTCCTCAGCTGTGGCTGCATAATCCATTCTACTTCTGATAAGTGTAGACACAGAGATCCATGTCACAGTCTTACGAGAATAAATTCGAAATTCATCCTATATGAATTTAAAAGAGAAGTGTCACAATTTCCCTCAAAATCAAAAGTGCCAGTCTTTCTAGAGCACTGCTCCAGCTTTTTAAAAGAACTAACCAAGAGGGGCCCCCAGCACCTGTGACCGCTAGTCAAAAGAGCAGAATGGGAGCAGAACCACGGTCCTGTCAAAATTCAAGTACTGCACATAATTCACCGACTGCAGGTCTGGAGCTTGGCTGATAAGGATGGAATGTGAACACCCAAGTCATGGTCTGGGAGAGACACATGATGCAGTGACCATACTGTAAAGGGAAGATCAAAAGAAACGTAGCGCTGTACTGCAAAACAGGTATTTAGTACCAATATCTTTTCACAATCATTCCTGTGTTAACTCTTCATTGGAACAAGTGTGTTAGCACCACACATCCCCTATGGCATCCTAGATCATGCTTTAAATGTGTTAGCACCACACATCCCCTATGGCATCCTAGATCATGCTTTAAATGTGTTAGCACCACACATCCCCTATGGCATCCTAGATCATGCTTTAAGTGTGTTAACACCAGACATCCCCTATGGCATCCTAAATCATGCTTTGCCACAAAGTGAATTCTTGATCTTGCGATTTTTTGTGAAATATGTTCAACATTGAAACTGCCTGATAACTAGTGTTGGTAGTACAGTCTCAGAGGTTATAGCAACTACTTTAATAAGTATCCTCATGTTAAGTTTCAGTCCTGAACACTGAACTCCTTGCATTAAAGCCAACTATGACACTGACTTATATATCATATTCAGTGTGTGAGCAGTATGGCAGATGGAAAAAGCTGATTACCTCAGCCAGCCAGGTTCTGAAAGCACAGTTATTAAACTTCAATTGGAAATGACAACAGAAAAAAAAGATTCTATACTAAATATGATTCCCTTTAGGGTTCAAAAAATAACTTTAATAACATGTATATACCTTATTTACTTGTGCACTTTTAATCTTAAACTATTTTGAGTAAAATAACATTTATTTTCTGATGCTTATCTTTTAACTTAAATTTCAGAATTAGTAGAGATTGAGATGGGAAGTAGTGAATAACACAGGTGCTCATTATTTGAACTAAAATGAGTCAAAATTCAATAACAAAAGTGAGTTGATAGGCTCTTATATTGCAATAATAGGAAGGATGATGAATTACGAATGAAGGTTTTATGTGAAGCAAAAGAGAATTCCAAGGATCAAGCTGACGGGATTACTTGTACCCTCATTAGCAGTAGCCATCACATGTGAGAACTGACATAATCAGAATGTAGGGAAGAAAAAACCCGAACTGTCATTTAATACAAAGAACCATGAAGGAAGTCTGAAATTGTCAAATGCCCAGAGCATGCTTTCAGAGAGCTCCCTAATAAAAAGGCTGTACAATATGATTCAATTTTTCTTTAATTACATAAAGGATCATTTTAAAACTCATTTATCTGAAAAGTGCTTGGCATGGCAAATCCATTTAAAATGCCACACAAGAATAGGTAATAAAAAATGCAAACTGAATTTAGGATTAAAAGGGGAGATGAAAGCTAATATGCTTATTTTAAAAAAAAAATACCCCATTATTAGGATGCAGATTGTTTCCATACAAAATATTCAACAGGCAGATCTGTGATTTTCAAACCCCAAAATCTGAACTGCCTGCTGCTCTGCTCATTTAAGAAGGCAGTTCATATACAGTCATAGCAAGTGGTCCATTTTGTAATTGCACATTTTGCAAATACCATTGTTCAGGAATCTTTGAAGCAGAACAAATGAAATTTCTGGAAGTAAACCAGCCCTACCAGCTCCTGGAGTATTTAGGCTCAGCTGGGATTCAGAGTCAAGCCTCAATTTGCTTATTTTAGTGTTGCTGTAGCTTTCATGAAATGAAATCAAGGCTTGCATATGCCCCAGTGCTTCAGTAGAGTCCTCAACAGACAGAAATCTCTATCAGGAAACTACTAGAAAAACAGAACAGCCCTGAAAGCATTAACCACAGGATTGTGGGCTTATTGGACATGGGGAAGGTCTGATGGAAAAAGGAAACATACAGCCAAGAAAACAAGCAGTCCAAGCTTGTCCTCTTCCTTATACTGATTCCCCATCACACCCTGTTGGACGCTGCTGGGGACAGAGCAGACAAATCTTTGGTTTGGCCCACTGGCTAAATGTTAGCAGAGAGAGGCAACTTCACTAGGACAGCCAAGAAAGGGAAAAAGGATCTGCTGGACACGGTCAATCAAACAGATGCACAGATCTGCAACGTAGAAAGAAGGGATGGTGGAAGGGAGAAGCAAAGATTGAGAGCAAATAACACAGTCTCGAAACCACAGATATTACAGGTTTTTTCACCCCAATTTCTTTTAATTTTTTGTCTGATGAGTTGTTACCCTCCATTCCAATCATTATCTTACATATAATTTGTGGAATACTTGAGAGTTCTTTAGATCAACGATGGTAAATACAAGATATTATTGCAGGAAATCAGCAGTGCCATAGATTTCAGCTAACTGGACTCCTACCAATTAACTCATCTTCCAATTAACTATATACTAGGCAGTAATTTAAAGATTAAAGTATGCACCTACTGTTGTTCTAAGCAGAACAATGTCCGCTTCTTCCAAGCTACAGCGGATGCAGTTTGCCCACACATCCCACTCAGGTTTCCAGTAGAAGAGCAGCAGCAGAGCCCCACAGGACAAGACGTATCCAGCAATGCACAAAGCCCTCCGCCAGCCTCGGGTCTTGTAGCCAAAAATCTCCTGTACAGCAAAGACAAGGAAAAAGTCATTACTATGTCCCTTAAAGGAACGTCTGGAATACCACACTTTCCCATCCTCCACTGCCCTCCTATAGGTGCTGTTTGGTATGGTATGGTGAAAAAAAAAACAAGTAACAGAACTTGTATTTGTTTTCTTTATGTGTCTTAAACAGGACTAGAAAAAAATTTTGCATGTTTCACAGTTTTCATCCACTTTCACAAAATCTGGATTGCTGTAGTCTGACCAAACCTCTAAAACAGTTTAATGTAATTGTGAAACTCAGCATGAGACACTGTTACAGAATCATTACTGTTAGAAGCGACCTTAAAGATCATTGAGTTCCAACTCCCCCGCCACAGGAACTCGTATTGCAACGACATCAAAATGTAGACACTTAGGCCTCAAGTCAGAAATACAGATTTGCCTGGTCAGCTTTTTTAAGGTGAGACAGCTGGAGGACTTGAGTACATCTGCACTAGGGGATGAAGAGTGGTACAGATGCACTGCAGAAGCTGAGACAGTGCTTGCTGCAGAATCAGCAGCTGTCCTGCTATAGCAGTAAGTCTGCATTAATGCACCTACACTTTACAGACTCAGCTGGTGTCCCTGCATGGGGCTGAATGACACTGTGTGGCCGTATCAGATGGAGCAGCTTTCACAACTGGGCACAGACACAGGGCTGTGACCATCTTCCATGATAGCTCCAGTATGGGTACTTTGGATCTTGCTGATGTGTCATTGTCCTAGCAACCCAAAATAATAATAACAATAATAACACCAACAAAGACAACAACGACAACAACTGTTAGTAAGAACAACTAATGAAGACTTGCAGAATGCTTCACAAGTTCAGAGGGCCAGAGGAAGCTACTCACTGTAGGCGTATGCGTAGGTATTATTATTATTCCATTTTCAAAGCTGGGGAAATTGTTAAAGTGAGGCAAGGTGACTTGCCCAAAACTTCAAAGGGATGACTGTCAGCATTACCTTTTAAGAGCTGTCAGGTCTTGGTACCATGGCCACATTCCCTCTCAATATTGCTAGTAGAGACTTGGTAAAGATTAAATTAAACATATACAGTGAATTTATAGAGGATACCCAGCCCTGATCTAAGATGGGAGATTGCATGACTGCAATTATGTTGGGTGACCAGGAGAATTTGCTAAATAAGGGCTAAGAATCCTGAATCTCCTTCTCCTTAGTATATCTGCAGCAATTGTGCCATCTCTTTCTGAAGATCAGATATCTGCAGCCACAGATATTGCAAGATCCATCCATAAGGTGAGAAGAAAAGGCAATGTAATTGGAAGGGTAAGTAATGCATAATTCCTGGTTCTGTGCCGGTGTCTTTGCTTGATATATGAAATGCATGTGTGGAACCCTACCCAGTGGTTCCACACACTTTCTTGGCCTACCTGCTCTATGTCATTCTCCAGAAGACAGTCTCTGTCTTCCTAAGTAATATCCATGGGGTTTCTAAAGGGAAGAAATTAGCAGCTGTGGGGAAAAACTATGGTAAACTACACAAGGGAGTGGCCTGCATTGCACAGGACCTGGTTATACCACCTTGAGATGCACACGCTCAGCATTTTCAAAGGCTTCTACAATCTCTGAGCAGCACAAGAGAATAAGGCAACTCTGCAGCAGATAGAAGCAAGCTCACGGAGGACAGCAGACAGGCAAGGGTCCTAGAAGGTAGTTGGGGTTGCACTCATGCTACTAATGCTTGCATGCTCCTCTGAACAGGTAAATGGCTCTCCATTCACCTCACTCCAGTTGTATCCTTAACTAATTGGTTACAAAATTAGTATCAGCACCAGCATACAGAACAGTACATAGAACAAAGTGAACTTACTGTTCACAGCAATGCCATACTAGCAAGACACAGATGCTTGGATCCAGATTTACAGCTTGTCAGCAAGGCAAAGGAACTCCGAAGGAGACAGAGGAAGAACTGTTAAAAGAATATGCCTTCGGACTTCCTCTAGCAAATGGCTGTACCTGGAATAACTGGAATAATATTTTCAAATTGGGATGGGCATGAATATCAGGGTGGGGAAGAATGAGATTGCTGCCGTGTGCATCTTGCTTCTGTTAATGAATCACTCCTTTAATTTCCAGCTTTTGTGCCATACACCCAAAGTCTGAGAAGTCAATAAGGCTCTGGTTAATGCAATTAAGAAGGGATAAGGAGGGCACTCAGCATGTGAGTGACAGTCATTTAGGATCATCTTTTGTCAGCAATGTTCTTCTCCACTGAAAATTGAATGATTCCCCAGACTAATGTGACAACATAACCACAGAGCTAGGGCAGACTCTGCCTTTCTCTGCCTAGGAAACCATGCAGCTATTTATCAAAATATGATAGATATCTGAGTCCCTCTGCACCTGCAGGCGTGTCCAGGTGTTTGTTTTCCTGAACAGTTTCCCCTCGTAAAATGGCTTGACCCCTTAGATCTCAAGACACTTCCCAAAAACAAGCATGCATCAGTATTCTTCATCTTGAAAACTAGGAGAGAGGAAGACATGGAAAGCAGTCCAGCTAGGGTAAAAAGACATTTTAAGAGATCCACTGTGATGTCTCTTGGATCTTGCTGCTTCTCACAAGGGACTTTTCTAAGATGATCGATAGGTAGCTTGATCGATCAATCGATAGATAGATACCCTTGAGCTCTATCGATCAGATTCACTGGCTTGTGTCTTGATGAATGCAACATTTCTGAATACAGGTGTTCAGGAGCTCTACAAGGAGTAAGTTGGGAAAGAAGAAACATCAGATGTTAACTGCTGTTTTGCATCTGGATGTCCATGAAGGAATCTAAAGCCAAAACAAAGCATTTCCCATGGTTTGGAAATGTCTGGAACAGGTTACCTGGGCCACATCATTCAGAAGTAAAGCTGGGCAGGGAAGTAGTCTGAGCTCCAAACCTAACTTGTGCCAAAGTTCCCTGGGCTGGAACCTTTCAATACGTAACTTCAGAATAAAATGTTCTGTTAGGCTGAAGTGTTTTAACTGACCCTGTGCCTTCAGCTGGGAGGATTATAGCAACGAATGCTGTATTCAAAAAAAAAAAAATTAGTAAGTAAATAACTCCTTGTTGGAACAGTATTAGTACAATCACTTCTCACTTGTCAAATACATCAACAGTGACATTCTTCAGAAGAATTCTCAAAATCACTCNAAAGGAGAATATTAGACCAACAACAGAGGCAGCCACAATGTACATGAAGAAGAGGAAAGCGGGAATACACACGATGCAGGTTTATCTAGCCACATGAATGCCGTACAGTAATTAAGGTTTGGAAATTCTTCATGCTTGTTCAGGGTACTACAAACATCTCCAAGCATACGTATGTCCACTATGGCAAACAATACTTCCAGGGCTGGCAGAAATACTGGTGTTGATGTCACCAGTGAGAACATGTCTGTCAGGTTGGTATTATGTAGTTAAGGAAAAGAGAGTACATTTGCTGGGTTGTATTTCATTGCACAAAGAGGCTGTGCTGATGTAGACACGCTGTTTTTGAAGACGGGTCTGATGAATGCAGAGTTGCACCTTGATACCTTTTCTCCTGTGTGAGCAGATTTTTATGGCTCCATGTGTGCATTTGGCATATATAACACTACACATCCAAATAACCTGGGTTCTTGAGGGAACCAGGGTAAGAAGTGGTGGAAAACAAAGCTAAGATAGAGTTTGTAAGTCTGCAAAGGGCTTCTCATTATCTGACAGGATAATGCATTGCCCACAAAAGAGGCTGGTATGCAGGGCTCATCTCCTCTCTGTAGAATAATTTTTAATAAATTGCTGTGTATTATAGAACTTTGTTTCCTCAACAGTTTATATTCCATTTCTCTTGAGACTCTCAACAGTCAGAGGAGTAACTAAACCAAAATGGCTTAACTTGTGAATGAAGGGTCTGGGGACAGGCCATGAATTACTGGACACAAAAAGCTGCCAGACCTGCTCAGCTGGTAGAAAATGTTCTTGTTCCAAGAAAGGTTCTTAGCTGCATTTACAAACATACAAAGCCAGCACTCAAGGGCTTAATCTCTCTAGTGTCCAGCAAGTCTTTGTTACTTATATTTAAAAGAAAAATTGAATGTAACTGCCAGGTCATCTGCACAGCAGAATTTAAATGCAAAAGTCAAACAAATTCAGGCACCCTTTTCTTTGGCAAAAACAAGGGCTGTAGCTACCAGCAAGGAGCCTGAACAGTGGCTGTGAACTATCGTATTTCTGGCAACCCAATCACCAGGTATCCTATTACAAACAACCTGTTGCTATAACAACAGATAATAGGATTAGACTTGAAACACTGGTTAAGATTCACAAGGAATTTAATAACTGAATCTTATTCTTACCAACCAGAGCCTTTTTTGTCAAAGGCTTGTTTCTGTTCCTTCTGACGCCAGTAGTGACATTCACTATTGTTCCATTAGGAACAAGTCTGTGTTTTCCAGATTCAGTCATAATTTTAAGCGTTAAATTTTTCAGACTCAAGGTATATAAAATTCCTGGATCAGATTCCCTTGAATTTTGGCATCCCAAAGGAGGCAGACTGCTGCCAATATGCAGCAGCAAACTGGAGCTCACCAGCTGACTGACTGCAGTTGTCCCTTTCCCTCAGACATAAGCAACTGAGGAACGCAAGCTTAAGACAGGCCTCTGGCAAATCTTTCCTGAAGCAGCAGCATAAGCTTTTGCACTGCAAGACTTCAGCTGTGCACTTCAGGCTTCGTGCAAAGTGAGTGACTTGTCCCAAGCTGTACAGACAGCAGCATCAAATTGGCAAAGGGCATAAAGCTGTGTTTTCTCTTGTGCTTCCTATTCCACCAATAATCACTTCTTTTCAAAAACACCTTCAAGCAGATCTTTCTGAAGGGAAGAAAAAAAAAAGCCAGCTAATTCCTAAAATAAATCCCTTTCTATTACCATACCTGTTAGCCCTCTCTGTGTCAAACTGCTATGTCCAGAGTGCTCTCACACTACTGAAATCTTTTTGGCACTACAAATGGTTATGAAGAAGGAGAGATATAACCTCATGCTCCCAATACACATTGCTAAGTTTTAGCTAGGTACCAGGAGAGTGAGCTTTCATTCAAGCAAATGTGTTCCAGCGGCGTAAAGTAATCCCAAAGATGTACACAAGGATATATAGGGTAGATTTCCTAAGTCAGGGTGATTATTCTTAAATACAGGAGTATCTAGCATCTCAGCTATACCAAGAAAGGGAGATGTTGAAGGAAACTTAGAAGTACTTCTCTGCAATTTTCCCCAGCAAAATGGACAGGTAGTTCAACACAGAAAAGCATTGCATGTCCAGAGTCCAAATGAACTAGTTGCATGCTTTCAAAATTACTTGAACTATTTCACTCTGGAAGAACAGGCACCTGCACCATGTCAGCTGTTATATTATTACACCAAGCAATAGGATCTTGTTTGAGGAGTCAAGAACTGTTTGTGAATAATTTGGTTCAGGTGGATTAAACTGACAGTTAAAAATAATGTCAGAGAAGGTTTTTCATGGATTAGGATTTTTAAAAAAGGTTGCAGGGTCACTGAGACTTTATGTGCCAGTGCCACTTGCTGTGGCTGCCAATAATTTGAAATATCCGATTTGAACAAAGAAAGAATGCCTGCACATGATTCTTTTTTACCCCATGCACTCTCCTTCTCTCCTCTGCTTAAACACAGCCGCCCTTCCTTGTAACTTCTCTCACCCACATGTTGTGTTCTTTTTCTCTTTCACACAAATACACATTAGTTGTCCTCTTTTTCTATACACACATTTTTTCCCTCATGCTCTTACAGTACCTCAGACACCCTCACATGTATCTTCCTCAATCTCATAACTTTTTTCTCTCTGTCTCACATGTATGTAACAAAGACATACCTGCCAGATCTAGCACAACTTGACTATGGTTTTAATTGCACCTACTACTCAGCTGCTTTATTAATCTTCCTTCTGTGATTTTCATTTGGGAACCCCAGGCGAATGAGCACTGCTCATGGTCATTGCAGGCATAGTAGAAAGCATAGCAACTGCCATACACCCCGAATTCACAGTGCAGATTGACTCAACACTGTGCACACACACCAGCTGTGCGTGGAAAACCCCAGATTCACAGTGCAGATCCCCTTGCACCGGACTCACAGCACCTGTGCTCAGCATGATACTGGTGAGAAGCAAGAACATTACTGGAAAGGTGATGTGGGATAGTTGGCTCCATGCAAGCACAACTTGGGAGTCCCAGTAGTATACAGCTGGAATCGGACATGCAGGGTACCATAGCATGGCTCTACACAGTACACTTAAAGCTAATTAGCTCAGGTTCAGTTCTGGCATCACTGGTGATGCTACCAACAGTAGCAGAATGACAGGGTGTTTATGGCCCTAGAAGGAGAGGGCAAGGTGGAGCAGGGACAGGAAGCAGCAGTGGTTTGGAGATGGGGAGAGTGGCACATCAGCACCAGGGCTAGGGCCCACAGCAGGTGCTGCCGGCCAGGCCAGTGGCTTGGCTGGGCCAGTGGCTCGGCTGGGCCAGCTGGGCTCTGCCCCACACTTGGTTAATGAGTCCCCACCCTCACAGCCAGGGCCCTGTGCTTCCTGCAGCACTCAGTGCATGCTGCCGGGTGACTCTGTACCGCATTCCCCAGCACACCCCAGGTTACCCATGCTTGCATGATACAAAATAGGGCATCTCCATTTCCCCAAGTGGCAGAGCACTGACTGACAATCTGTGTTTGCATCTGGGGATAACAAAAGTCCACATTTTTCCATGACATGGTCTCTTTTTCACTAAAATAAAATTCTCAGTGAATAGATTTTGAAGCTTTCTCCAGGATTTCTGGAAGTGAACAGTCATGTCAGCTTGTAAATGACTGGGACTGCTGTACACTCACAAAGCCTCCACACGCTCAAAGCAGAGCTACAGCGGCTCATCAGCAGGGGAATTTTGAGAAGTGCTGCATTTACCAGACATGCATGAGAATTGTTACTGTACTGCTGCATCACAAGTCTGACATCTCCAGCAGAATCTCTTAGATGGACAGAATGCCTATGCGACGAACAGCTGATCCGTAACACGCAGTACTGCCAAAGCAGCCAAGAAGCACTGAATTTACTACAATGGTGCACTGGGCTAACTGCTTAAGAGAAGCACCGTGTAGTAGATAAGATACTTCACATAAACACGGGGCTTATTTCCACATGTTACAGAATGCAAGTAAACATACTCCTCCCCAGGAACTTCTGGAAAGAAATATGGTAGTTCTGTATTTAGAAATCCAGCTTTACACAGGTGCTCGGGCTGGAATAGTGTTGCCAGTTCTACAGGCTGCATTTGCTAATAACTTATGTAAACATAACACACATGTTTTTATGTTCCAGAGAAAACCTATGTTCCCACTCTTCATCTAAGTAGAGTTGACCCTAGAGATTTAGATGTGAAAGAGTTAGGAACACCCTGAAGCTCATGTAAGCCCACCTCCACCTGTATTTATAATGCCACATCAATAATGTGTTGAGCCATCCCCTGTTGGAGAGGATTACCAATTAAATCTGGTGGACACACAGAAGTTCATTTTCTTTCTGCTATAAAAAAATTGTACCCCTTTCTAACTGTATGTTTCTGCTATAGGAGCCCCCACACCATCCCAAACTGAATTACAGACTGTAGCATTTTATTGCAGAGCATGTGCCACCTGCTGCTTCAACTTGAGAAAGACCTAGACATAGATACAACTCACCATCTCATTCTCTTCTCCCTGGTTAAGCTGCGCATAATGGTTCTTGGCAGAATTTTCCCCCATGAAACGACCCTCTGGAGATTTTCAAGAGCACCTTCAGGACAGGTCTTCAGCGCCGTGTGCCTGAACTTCCACATTGAGGAAGTGTTCTAAGTACACACCTTCCTTATAACTCTGCTGATGTTTGAAGGACAGAGCTCCTCCCTCTCTGTGGGGTTAGCAGGTAACATTCATCCCTCCTCCCTTCATTCTGTCGTTGGAGTTTTGCGACTGCAAGAGTACATGCAAAATTCACTCTCAAAAAGAAAGAAGAAGTTAGATCTCACAAGTGTTTGCCACATGAAGACTCTGGGCCATAACTCTGACAGGGGCAAGGAAGTGCTGCTGGCATGCAACTTTCAGGGGAGGGCAAGAGGGGAATATTTTTCTTCAAGAGATTATGGAATCACTGGAGACCAGGAGCGAGTCCAAATAAGAAGGGAAATAGGCATTGCTTGTTAACACTTAGCAACCAGCCTGAACTAAGTGCCCAGCCTTGAAGTGAACTGAACTAAGTGCCTTGAAGAAAAATGCAAGCTCTGGCATTGTAAACAGGGGCTGCAGTTCAGGTGGATTTATGTACTGACTGTGTGTAAGGAGCTGTAGGATCTGTAACCAGTGTTTTTATTCATTATTAAGAATATCACAGAATGTCTTCTGATCTCACCATATAGCTCTGGAAAACATCAGGTTATTTACTCACTTCTGTGGGAAAGGGGAATTCCTCCCTGATGTCAGTGAACTGGATACAAATGTCTGACCTCCAAATCAGGGCCAAAAGGAAGCTAGCAGAAAAAGAGCACTGAGGTTTTTGTTGCCTCCTTTGTTTGTTAATGTCAGGCTGCATTTGTTTATTACTCTTGTGATTCATTCTCATTTCCTTGTCCTTTGCGACTTTCAAAGATGTTACACACCAAATATTTCAGGAATGATGCTAGGAGAGGCAAACCTGTTCTTCCAGCAAATATGTTAAGGAAACTAAAATATTATTTCTCGAGTGACTGAAACAGATCAAGATGTATCAGGTTAGTTCCTACTGATCAGTGTTTTACTTCCATGTGGCAGGGACTTGTACAAGCCTCGAGTACCAGGAAAGACCACTGCCTGTCCCGCAGTGGGCAGGCTCAGAGAAACTGAAATGAGAGAAATGCAGGGAACAGAGAAGAGAAAATGATGGAGCAAGGTCAGCCAATACAAGAAAAGCTGCCCATTGCTAATAACGTGAACCAGGCACGGACCTCCAAATCAGATGCACATGTATGCACAACGCAGGGTCATTGGGTGGTTTTTCTAGTTTATGTTTGTAAAATGCTATTGACAAGCAGTTTGTACTGAACACCTAGCACATTTTCAAAAGGAACCAGAAGCTGGATAGGAAAGTACAATGCTGTGTTAAGGATGACCTGTTGTGACAAGATCAAGGGGGAACAAGGTGTTTCTCCATACCCCAGCTTCAGTGTCACCCCTTCCTTTCCTCTACTGCAAATCTAAGGGAAGCTCTGAGCCTCTCCAATTTTCAGTTTGCTCTTCTGAGACCCAGCAACAAGAACTCTCCAGTTAGTACCTAAGAATCAAAATTCTCAATTAAAAATTAAAAAGGAAAAATGCAATAAAGTCATAAACCTGATTATACAAGAAAACTGAGCAGTGCTATCTAGAAGCTATAAAAGACAGGAAATAACTGCAGAGGTACTTTTTCCAAGGCAGGCTGATGATTTTGGGAAATGAGTTATTATTTTGAGAGGTGCCAGACCTGGAAAACACAAGTGCCACACACACACAAGGTTTTTCTGCCCAGTCAGCTTGTGCCACTTACCCAAATGTCAGCCTTGCTCTTTCTAGTGTCTATAGAAGATGAGGGTGCAGTAGGGGCCCTTGGCTGCCCTTTCACTGACAAAACAGATGAGCTGCATGCAGAGTATGCCATCAAACCTGGGTAGTATAGTGAATAATCAAGTGTCATCCAATATATTCACTATTCACAGGCTTATTCCAGTTCCTGTTGACAATTGTTCCTACAGAACAATCTTATTAGGGAGATTTATATCTTCACGTCTGAAAACAAAGACAAAACACAGTAAATGTATAAAACATTCATCAACCTATCATAATATTCCAGCAAAAGTTGTTATTCCAGAACCAGTGATGATGGTGGAATTTCTTTTCTTGAGCGGGTTCACTTTCTCCGGGAGAAAACACCTCTAAAGTATCCTGTTATTAGAAGCTTTAGTTATGTGACGCCCTCTACTGTTCAAAGTAAGAATTACACATTAGGGGGGTTTTAAAGTTTTAAAGTTATTTCTGTCGAGTCCTATGGAGTACCTTCATTCTTATTTTTAAATAATTTTTAAATAAGTTTTTTGTTGTTGTTGTTTTTAAATTTAAATTTGTCTCAATTCACTAGCCATGTAATGAGCAACCAGGGGATCAGGCCTAGTCAGCATGGGTTTATGAAAGGCAGGTCCTGCCTGACGAACCTGATCTCCTTCTATGATAAGATGACCCGATTGTTGGATGGGGGGAAGACAGTGGATATAATATACTTGGACCTTAGAAAAGCATTTAGCACTGTCCCCCACCACATTCTCATGGAAAAACTGGCTGCTCGTGGCCTGGATGAGC
>VZTM01017874.1:30019-48822 GCA_013400555.1 Jacana jacana | reverse complement strand
CCTCTCTCTTTGAAAGGTTATAAACCATGGAGTTTGTGTTTGGTACTCGGTTACTGCATTCAGAGCTAAGTTGGGCATTGGAAATTTATTTATTTGAGCTACCTGGGGTAAATTTGTATACAATTGAGTTGTATATGGTAATGGTCTGAGTTTTGCTTCGCATCTTCCTGAGACCAAAAGTATACTGAGTCAAAGCATTTGCTGGAGGAAGGGGTCTCCAGACATCTCAAGCTGACATACATATACTTCAAGTTGTGTTAAGTTTAACTTCTGAAGAGGACTGGTTCTCCTGATACATTGTTGTGAAGAGTAAATGGATAGTAGATAAAACGCTCCATCTAGTTTTATTTCTCTTGTAGTCAAGTAGTGCCAATGAACTGACCTATCATTAGCACAAGCAAGGTTGATGGAGTGGTACTGGGGAGAAAGTGTAACAGGAAAACTGTGTGCATAAAGGCTTTAGTAAGATTGTTGTTGTATGTCAAGTGTACTAGGCAATCCTGGCATACACACTTATGCCTAGTTAGGGAGGCTGGTGTGATATATCAGCTATCAAATCTTTTGGGGAAATCTTTTATGGAGAAGCTGCAGTCCAGGTTTTGCAGTCTTCTAACTGGATGCTCCGTAACAGTGTTGAACTCAACACACTTTCCCCAGTGTTGAGTCTGGAATACATCCATTATCTGTCTATACACTTTCAAATACCCAAGTGACATGCTGGAAAAGGACATAATACTACTTCATGTTCAACCTTTCAATAGCTGCCAGGTTAAAAAGACTCATTAAGTCTCTGGCATGAATTAATTTCTCAGGGTTTCTTTGTTTTTCTCTTAAATAATAGTAGATACTAGAGTTTGGCAATTTGAATGGGATGTCAGGGTTTTGGAGCTCAAAAGCAATGAAGAATGCTGCCATATGACTTGTCTACAAGAAAAGTGGCTCTACACCAAAAGCACTTTAGTAGAGAATGCTTCTCATTTAATAATGTGTAAAAATAAAAATATTTGCCAAACTAAATAATATATCAACTGTTGCTGTGCTGTATTACTGCCATAAACTTAGGTTTTAACCTGATGAGATGGTATAAGAATTGGGGAGGGGAGGGGGAGAAATAATAAAATAAAGATGAACACAGCTAAAGAGAAATTTGTTACTCCTCCACTCTGCAGAAGTTAATACTTCTAGTTAAGCTTGCTAGGTCATTTAGAAGTACACCTATGGACTGCTAATTAGTTCTGGAGTTTAAAATCTTCAGAGACAACCTTGTATATCTTTGATAATGTCAAGAACCTAGGACATGAGGCAGGGGCATTGTTAAAATCTTAGCTGGTACTTTTAAAATACATTGTAGACTTCTGAAGTAATGCATTCATATACAAGCCAAAGTACATAGCTGCTTTTTAATACAATTAAAATGTTAGCTCCTACTGTTGCTTCAAAGAGCTTTTCCAGGAAATCATATGCATTTAGAATTTTGTGTAGAGTGAGTCAGTGTTGTAGAGGACCAACAAACCCATTTTAATTGAGCTTAAATTAAGTTGGTTTTCTGAACTTATTTAAAATATTATCACTTACAGTGCTTGAATCATTGTTGTTACCTGGATTTAGAGATGATATCACATGGTGTCTATACTATACTGTATAACGCTTGGTAAGTCTGAGCATGTCCTCTACAGGCATGGATCAGAGGTGCTAGAACATGCCCATGTGAGGAATGCCCTCTATTGAAATAAAATAATATGGAAAGCATTTGCTAGTAGTTTTATTTTACAGGTATTGTTACAGAGGTGTATGGCTATATAGTTTGGGCATACAACATCTTTCATATTGTCCATACTGTAGAATGATGAACAATAAGGCTGATGGGTAAATACTTGCTGCCTGTGCTAACAGAAGAGTAACCATCTGCACTTTCTTACTTTAATGAGTGCAACCATATCAGGGCCTGTAACTTTGATGTTAAAACTTTGATCATGAAGTAGCGGGAGCTCACAAGTATTTGTTAGACTGGAGCTGTTGTGCTGGCAAGCAGTAGGAAGTGGTAAATTGCAGTCAGGTTTAAATAGCTTTTGTCTGGTTTGGTCTGTAAAATGAGTAAGCTTCCACATGTGATTTAAAACAAACAAACAAAAAAAAGTCAAGAGAACTTGGTTAGCACACCTAAGAGTATAAAGCAGTGCCCCTACTTTCAAGTAACTGTTGTTCCCAAAGAAATTTGACATTATTATAATAGCTATCAATTGTTTGAATACACACACACAGGTTAAAGCTGAAGAAACAAACAGTTGAATATCTGAATGCCTTCAGAACATTATGTCCACAGGCTGCTACCCTAAACAGCATAAGGAGCTGCTTGCTTTGTCTTGTCTGTTTCAGTATTGCATATGCTTACATAGCCTTAATAAAGATGAGTTTGAAGGTAATTTACTCATGACTTGAGGGGTGAGCTGGTGTGAAATTCTCTGGTTTTGAGCGCACTTTTGGGGGCATGATCTGCCCAGGGGCCTGAGAGCACACATGCTGCCTTTAGAGTATCCGTTTACAGCAATGGATGAAAGTGAAGGCAAGCTGTTGACATTGTTCTCGTTACAGTAGCATAGAAGGAGCCGAGTAAGTGAAGCTTGCGGAGAAACCCCACCCCGTGATTGCGGTTAGGTTTGTGTGCTCCCGTGGCTGTGTTAAACGCAGCTCTGAGGAGATCCAGGCTGCTTGCCTGTCATCCAGAGGAAAGAAGCCGGTGTGATAAATGAGGAATGAAACCTCCCTCTCTTAGTCATGACAGTCTGCACAATCCTTTCTGGTGATTCTCGAGAGAAAAGCGTTGGCAAAGGAAAACCTGGTTCAGGGTCTTTTTGTTTCTCATGACGATTGCCGGAGGGATCGGGTGGGAGAGGATTTTTGGCAGGGCGGGCAGAGGAAGGTTTGATTGCCTTCAGCTCCCTCCAGTTCCTGCCTCCGTGAGGCTGGGGTTGGGGGTGGTGGTGGTGGATGCGGGGCCGCAGCGTGGCGGGCAGCGCTCCTCCCGCGCTGCGGGGCGGCTCAGCCCTGCGCAAACCCGGTGACGTAATGNCCTGCCTGCGCAGCGACCCCGCCGCCCCGCAGAGCCCCGCTGCTCCGCCCGGCCGGTGCCGCCTATTGTCTGGAACCCCGACCTTTAACTAGCGCTCCCACCCATTCGAGCGATAATTTCTACCGAGCGAACCAGAGGGGGGTCGGGCATCTCTTCTGGCGATTCACGCTCACCTCCCTCTCCCCTTTAAAGGCAGGGGGACAGGTTGCAGTTAGCTGCCGCGCCCATATTAAAAGTGAAATGCTCAAGCTTTAATTCCCCTGGGGCCTCCTCATTGCTTTTATCTATCTATCTATCTATCTATCTATCTATCTATCTATCTATCTATCTATCTATCTATCTATCTATCTATCTATCTATTAAGAATTGCTTCATTCTAGCCAGTATGTTGATCGGTGCTTTAAATAAAATCAGTAAAAAGATAAAATAAAAGGCGAGCGGGGAGAAGCGCTGATGTAAAACTTTATTCCCCTCCCCTTAATGCTTCTAACCGTCTCACATCTGAAGCTAAGGGCTGTATAAAACAGGCTGCAGATGATTCTTCTTCTCTGTTGCTTGAATCAGTATGAACTTGACTGTTTTTATGATGCAGGATACAGAAGAGTATCGAGTATCTCCCCCTTCCTCACGTTGATTTCTTTTGTTGTTGATGGTTTCTTTTTTTATTATTTTATTTTATTGGTATGCACACAGTAATGTAGCAGAGAAGCTCAGATTCATCCTACATTTCCTGTGTCTCGGTGCTTTTAGAGCTCAAGCTCCTTACAGCTGCAAACTAATAAACCAGGAATTGGAAGCAATGAGCGCTGTGCACAGATCAAGTTATTTGACATACATCTTGGTGCAAACTGCTAGCTTTGCCACAGAAGGAATATAAAATGTCGTGTAAGAAAAGGAAGGGGGAGGGAGAAGGGGGGGGAGGAAGGAGTATTCAACAAAAAACAGTTCTTTAAGCACTAATGTCTCCAACTATGAATGTAACCTAGTCTAATTTTTGCATGTGAATCGCCATAAGGTAATAAAAGTATTGTGAAAAATGTGTGCGTATCTAAAAAAGTGGAGAAAAAAAAATAAAAAATAAAACCAGTAGATGCCTATCCTTTGGAGCCTATGAATGATAGGAAGCCCAAAAGCAGTACTTTGTGCTATAAAAAGGCATTTCTTCTGAAAAATATGCGGTTTGGTTTTTGGTATTTTTGATTGCTTTCAGGGCTGATGGAAATAGTTCTTCCTATTGTTGCTCAGGACAAAACAATGCAGGACAATTTTCAATCTGTTTTAGCTTGCTTATTTTTACTGCCCTTGCTGTAGTCTTCATCAATTTCAGTGTGGAAAGAGATTTCTCCAGATGGTGGTTTGGAACAAGAGCCAAAGGACATGATCTAAAATGTTATGTTCCAGCTGTTGCTGCGCAGAATTTAGAAGCTACTACTGCCTTTCACTTGATATGTGTTTTTAACACCAAAATAAGTAAAATTGCTTACAGCCCTTGTTGTTAAAATAACTCCATGTTAAACCAATACCAACCTGGTATTCTATGATATTATTGTTTTTACAGGAGACTGGGTACCCTCCTGGTAGCCCAGACAGCGAAGACCCTTTAGCCATGAGTGTCTGCAGCAATAGTGAACAGGGAAAGTATCTGACTGCAGTGAGAACCATGTGCTACTGCTGTATTTGAATACCATAACAAAAAGGTTTGCCACCTCAGCAGGGCAGTGAATTGGAGTATTGCAGAGCTTAGAGGTGGATGAGTAAAACAAACAAATCTCCAACCATATTGGTAGGAAAGCAGGAGCAGATTGAATATCCTGAATGGAGAGATGAATTTAGGAACTTGGATCCTCTCACTTCAAAGGGGAGAAACTGATCAGATTTTGATTGTTTCATCTTAAGTTTCAATTGAAAAGTGGACATTTGTACTTGTCTTGCACATTTCATAGAATCAAAGGATAATTCAAGTTAGAAAGGACCTCACTACAAAATATGGGTAACACTAAGGTTCCTGTTACTGAATTAAAAGGAAACTGCAGATTGTTAACAGAGTGATTTAATTTTCCTTCAACTTAAATTCTAAGGCAGCTCTTCAACAAGTTTTGCAGTTACATACCTGAGCTGGCCAGTTTCCTGGTAATGGCTCTTTCTTAACTGAGGGATAGATGAGAACATAAGCTTCCAAGAGGCAAACAGTCACTCCATGAATTTGATCTTGCTTGAGCATTTGCTGTCAACTACAGTGGTAGCTCTTGTCCCACATCCCTCTGTGACATTGCGATCCCCCCATAATTTAGAGTCAGGAGGGGTCCATTCTGGTGTCAGGACAAACCAATGATCTGTAAAAAAGGTGAGAGAGAGCCTCTTCCACTTAGCAAAAATGCCAAAACCTGAAAGTGGTTTAAAGAGCTAGTAACCTAATGAATCTCATTTTCTTACGGCAATTTCCGAGTTGTCCTCTTCTGTGAGGTCCCAGTTACACTGCATACCAGCTTAGTACTGATGTGGTGCAATTCCCTGAAGCACTTAGGGAGAGTGCACAGGATGCAAAATGGAACAGGAAGGGAAGGGATGGTTTTGTGAACTGTTGTGATTAAAGGGAGAGTTTGAAGGTGTAATGTTTTACGTTGAATGGATTTTTGAGTCTGATCAGAGCTGAAGGGAGTCAAAAGTGTGATCATGTCATACTACTGAAATTGCCTTAAATTCAGGACTGGGTTCTTAATGTTAAATAAATAACTATTAACTACCAAAAAAAACCCAACCAACCAACCAAAAAAAAAAAAAACCTCACTTGCTTAAAGTCATGATTGTGGCTGCTGGAAAAACTGATATCTTGCCCCTATGATTATGTGCCTCTAAGCTGTGTCCGTATGAGAGTCACCTGGAGGCTTTAGAATCTGGACTGAAAAAAGTGAATGAATAAATGATGAATGCTAAGGTTACTAATGTGCCCAGTGATCTGTATATCATTAAAAAAAACCAACCTGCTGATGGTTCCTCATTTGCTCCCCAAAATAAAGATGTATGTTCTTAAAGATGCCATGACAAGCATACCTGAAAGTTGGTGTTCCTCAGATGAATTGCTATTATACCTTTTGAAACTGGTCATCCGCAAGCTTGCTAAGCTTCAGAGAAGAGAATTGCACTCTTTGCCATAATTTCCCTGAATTCTCTTGCTTTGTTGCAATGTGAGAGATGGTGTGAGATTGCTGAGCAGCAGTGAATATAGGCAATGTCTATAATGGGAAGCAATAACAGTGCAGTTGGTGAATTGACAGCTCTGATTGCTCTATAAATCCTTTACTTGCATACAAAAGTATGAATTTATAGTTAAGCCCATCATAAAATTGCAATTGGCACTTAAAATACTCAAGCTAAAATCAAGACAAGCTGTCAGTAATCTCATACATACACTAACTTCAGATACCCTTTGCTTCCATTTGTCAGCCATTGGATTGTATTCTCAATTACTGACGGGTTTTTTTTTTTGCCTTTTTCCGCTTTAAAAAGTTTAGTTTTCTCTCTCACCTGTACATCACTAGTCTGATATAATCTGTAAACCCAAGAAGCCAGACATCATTTTTTCCAAATCTGATTGAAGGAAAGAATGAAATTATTTGATTCACTTAGTCTGTACTGGTTTCTCTGTAGTAACTTCAGAGTAAGGATGTAAAAGACTTCACAACAGCTGCTTGTGAATTTCCTCATATCTTGTTTAAAATTGCTTCTCATGGAATACTACCATCTTTAGAAATTTGCATTTTAAAAATGGCAAAATGGGAGCATAGGAATCTGCTTTGTACTCGGTTTCTTGATACTTGAAAAACACGGGAGGTAGCATATAAATTAACTTGCAGCTGAGGTTTATTGTACAGTTGTTAACTGATAAGCAAAGCTGAATAAAATCTGTGGATCTCCAGAATTTTAGATCAATGTCATTGTCTTGTGATATGGGGGAGGAAAAAGGGTGAATAGCGAAACCTTAATCAGTCTAATAATGCAGTAATTTTATTATATTTTATGTTCTTTATTCCTTCTTTTGTTTTGTTTTTTGCTTTTTTACCTAATTAACTAGAAGGCAATTTCCCTTGAAACGTAGATAAGATGGCTTTGCAATTAAAGGCAGGAATAACTCAGATATTAGTTGTGTAGTTGATATCTTTAGTACTATGAAGTAGAGGAAGTGCTAAAGACAGCAACATCTTGGATTCTTTTTTGCTTAAATGTTGACTAGCTACAGTTTTGAAATTCTCTGTTACAAGGTAAAGCTTAATCAACACAAGCGACCAGTGGATGCAAGGATTTTGGGGTTTGCGCCTGTGAAAAGGTCTTGGTTTTATGTTGTGAGGTGAAAAGTGGTTGTGTTCTTAAAAGTGTGAGTTTTCAGGATGAGAGCATTCCCTTTTATTGTTTGTATTTTTTCTAGCCATGTTTCAGAACAGTTTCAAGTCAGTTGTGTGTGACAGCAATGGTTGAGTGCTTGGTCAACCAAAGAGGCACTGCTCTTAGCCTCAATTTCCACATTTTTGCTGCCTTAATTCCTGTTTCTGTAATTTATGTTTGTCACCATAACTGAATGATGCACATCACTGGACATACCTTCAAAATAACAAAGAATTCTGTGTTCCTGGGGCAGCAATGATTCTTTGAGGAAGCTGTGTCTGACATTGTTTTTTATCAGAGCTGTGTAATCAAATTGTTAGCTTAAAAGATGTGTTTAAGGCGATTTTATCTGCTCCTTTTAATTGTGTGGCTGACTAGTTAATGGTCATTGCAGTGCAAGGTGATTAACAGAGTTACCTTGTCTCCTGTGTCTGAAGGACACCTCAACCTTAGATTAGTGTTTGTCTTGGATGTGTGACCTACACACAGGATACCCAATTTCTGTTGCTGCTTTAAAGGTGACTAGCTCACTATATTTCAGTGCTTGTGAGAAGTTTCAGCAAGTTGGATATACAGGGGAGCAGCAAAGTTATAGGAATGCTGTGATTGCCAGGCAAAAGGTGGCTGCTTTACGCTGGGTAGCTCTCCTGTCTCTGTGGCAGGTGGCCATGTAGCTCTGCAGCCAGATCTTTGCCATGGGATGTGGTAATGCTTGCAGCCCAAGTGAGAGCAAGCTGTCCTGGCTCTTAAAAGGCTCTCTAAAACCTCCTAAGGGTGATAACTTCACCCAGGAATGCTGTCTTTTCACAGGTATTTTAACTTGGATAAATTAATATATTGCAGCAGAACATCTTAGCCTCATGCAGCATGAGAAGAAGGACAAATAAGGACAACTTAGTTTCTTCAATTTGGCTGGCTTCTGACTGAAGTTGTGGGAATCCAGAGGAGGTGGTGTGTTTGGAGGAAAGACTTCTTCCTTTTTGTAGTGTATATATTTTTATACATCTGTATAAAAAGTTCAGATGACTTTCTTTTCCTCCGCTCTTGTTTGTGTGCTTTGAAGATCTTTAGTTGTGTGATGCAATGTTTAAGTAAGTGCTCAGCGATAACAGACTGTTTCAGTAGAAGGCTCTACTGCTCTACCGCGGGGGACTATAATTCTGAGCACTTCACCGGGGGGGTGGAATCCTTTTAAATTGAAATGGACCACTCAGTTGTGCGTTACTTCACCTAGTGAAGCTGATTATTACTTAGCATAATTTGAGCTTCTTCCTTCTTGACTAATAGTTAGGGAAAAGTGTCTGCATGAGACATGAGACAACAGAAGGGCATATACTACCTATTAAAAATGGGAAACTCTTAAAATGAGTATTCCTTTAACAGGCATTGAAAATATCAAGGGTGATTTCCCTGTTTCGGACTGAACTTATCTTTAAAAAATACTAGCGTAGGATTTATTATTAAAAAGCACGTTTTTAAAATGTCTTAAGCGAACTGGATCGTGAAAGGAAGAGCATAAATGTGAGCAGGGCATGCATTCGCATCCTGCTTTCAGCAGAGGAGCCTGTGCCGGGGGAATGAAAGCCCGTTTCTTTGTGGTGCTCGCCACGCTGCGCCCCGCAGCCTGGGGTCGTGCGGGTCCGTGGAGCTCGCCGTGCCTGCCCCTCCGGTGGCTCCATGGCTGCCGCGGTGGGTGAGGGGGCTGCGGGCACTGCAGCGGCACCGCGGCGGTGGGGGGGGCGGCCGGGCCGGGAAGGATGACATCATCCCCAGGAGCATGTGATGCAGCCGGCTGGTACGGAGCTTGCCGAGCTGTGCAGGGAGAGACCAGGGCAGATATTGATGGCAGTTCGTCCGAGTGCGGCAAATGACTCTTGATTTCGTTTTTATGGAATTAAATCCTCGTAATCGCACATGTTTTGTGATGGTGAGGCTTAAAAAGAAGGGGTGGGGATCCACCCCAAGCCCTTAAGACCTGCTTATATTGCTGGGGTTTTTGTGTGGATGGCTTTATTTATTTATTATTCCTCTGTCAGAAATAAAAATATGATACTTTCTTGCCGTATTGACCTTTTTTTTTTTATCCCCAGCATTCTTTCATTGGTTGTAATCCCCCCAGTTTTTGCAGTTAAGCTTTAACACTGCAGAATTGGAATAAAAATAGGCTGTTTAGAGCAGCAGGAATATGACAATCCAAAGCAGCCAGCCTTAAGGATATGCAGATCCAGAAAATGAGCCAAGTGCTAACGTATTTGCTAGGCTGTTTACCTTCAGCAGTCCCTTAATAGTCAAATAGATGTTAGCTAAACATTTCTTGCTTCTTACCTGCCACGGGCAAAGTAGAATGTGCAGCTACCGCCCACCATCTGAGGTGAAGTAGTTTAAGGGTTTAGAAGTCTGAGCAAGCAAGCTGTGGTAACATCAGTGTCTTGGATAATTTTGAGCTAAGATAGCAAAGTACAGCACTAGTTTCTGTATGCATTTTAGGTGAGGAGAAAGTGTTTTCTACCTCTAAATTTACTGTAAAAAAAAGGAATCGTCATGGTTGATACAAAAGCTGAGCATGCTAAGCTTAAGCACGTTAAAAGAAATTTAACTGTAGAAGTGTGCCCTAACAGTCACTTGCAGCCCAAATATTTCCAGGTGGAAAAAGGTATTTGTGTTCTTTTTAGATGAGTTATTTAAGCCCAAGATTTTCTTAAAGTCTTGTTCAAAGCTTTAGTCCCCACTAAATAGAAACATAGTAGGAAGAAAATGTAGGCAGTTTCAGTGAGAGCCTGATTACCTGTAGCCAGTACTCTGGAGGAAGGAATAAGGCAAGAGGTTTCTTTGGAGCCGTCTTAGACCCCTGAGAGTCTAAGCGCAAACCTGAAAGAAATAGCTGTATCCTTCCGCTTTGTCGGTCTGGAGTTGCTGTGTAATTGAAAAATATTGTCCATTGTGTAGAGCCCTTGTATACAGGATGGTTTACCCAAGGAACCAGTATTCCTCATCTAGCCTTTCTGAGAAATGTTTATCAAATTTTGTTTTTTTTTTCCTGGTTTATGGTGTTCATGGAAAAACAGGGAACGAGTCAACGTCTGGAAGTGGATTTGTTTAATTTAGTTTGTAATCTGTGGGTGCGGAGACAGTGTCCTGGTTGAACCCTTCAGTTATAGTGAACTGCAGGGGACCCTTCCTTGGCCTACATACACATCATTACTGGCAGACATTTATCTAAATGCATATTTAAAATATCCCCAGAGGTGGATAGTCCCTAGTTTTCCATGGGCAATCCCATGTTCTGTGTCACTGTTCTTTCCTTCGCAAAACTTTCTACCATCTAAAGTAAACTTCTTGCTTAATTCCAGCCACCTTTCTTTTTCCACCACTAGGCTTTTGAAGGCTGCTACCATGTTTCCTCTAAGTTCTTCAGACTAAATAGCATCATTCAGTCTAGTCCTTCCTCATAGCTCATGACACGTAAACACCTGGCCATCTTTGTCCCATAGTTATTCTGTTTGGTGTGTTCTGGATCTGTTTTGAAGGGTAGTACCCGTAATAAGATACAGTAGTGGCACAGAAGTCTCAGTATTGCTGGCTGGAATAGAAAACTTGTCATGAATATGATGCCCTTATTTGCAAATCTTATGATGCTCGATGACATCACTTATGATAGTTCCAGGTTTTAGCTCTGAAGTGCACAGCCTTCCATTAAAGCTTAGAGCCTGAGACCAAAGGGTATGAAATATTTGAATAATTATCGTTCAAAAATTTGAAAGTTTTGAGGAGGAAGAGAAATGAAAACCTCCCTGCTGGGCATCCCTGACAATGTCTGCTGCCATCTTTGGAGGGACTGTGGCCTTTTTGCACAGAGGAAGAACAATATATTTTAGAAAAGACTGCCACATATATACCAGAGCTGGCTCTTGTAAGATTTCCCTGAAACTTTAAACAGTCAAGCAGCTTATTTTACCTTTTAAATAACTCAAACTGTTGATTTTAAGGAACACAACAACTGTATTGTCCCAAGCTTTTTGGGCCATTCTTACTTAACAGCACTTCTGGGCTTCAACTGTTATGAAGTAGTAAGTGCTTCCCTTTTACCCCAGAAGGGGTGGGTACTTCAGAAATGAATTTTTTTTAAAAAAAGCACACAGATACAGAGAGACTGGGGAGAATCATATGGACAGTTGGAGTGTGGGTACAAAACCACCCGTTTTTTCTAAGTTGAACAAGATTGGACCAAAAGGGGTCAATTCTGTATTATACAGGTCAATATGGAATATAAGGTCATAAGTAAAATGCTTTCTTCAGTCTACCTTGTATAAGAAAGTGAAGTTTAGAATATGGCCACAGAGCTGTAAGGGGAGTGGAGAGGAGGGACGAGCTGGTGATGTGCTGCTTTGCAACATTGACTGTAATCAGTCACCCCGGGGGACCATTTCAAACTCCCTGTGTGTGTGTGTGTGGAGTTAACATGAAAAAGTGTGCTCTCTCTCCCAAAAATGCTGCTTCTCTCAGGAAGCAGAGAAGACACAGATGAGAGCTTTATCTCCCAATTCTGCTTACAGAAGTGGTGTAAGGAAAATGGAATTGAAATAGTATAGGGGCTTTTTTATGTGGTACTTTTGGGAGGGGGGTGTTTTGTTTTGACTGGTAATTGCTGTTAAGGTACCTACTCTTCTTAGCTTGATATTACTCCTCTCTGCTGGAACAAAAAGTGAAAGTAGAATGTGGAATGCCTAAAAGCAACACAATCCAACTGACAGGTTTTATTTACTGATGAAAAAGGCTCATTCCAGTGTCCTGTTTCCTGCTGAGGCTTGCTAATAGACCATGCTATTTGTGTTAACCTAGTCAAAGCAATGACTTGTTCATTAATATATTGTGAAAATATAGGTGGTTAGGTGGTGGGGGTTTGGGTTCTGGGTAGTTGGGTGTTTTTTTTGGTTTGTTTGGGTTTTTTTGCAACCTTTTACTCTAAAGTTATATTTATTTCTGTAATCATAACATGCAGGTTGTGTTCCAAAGGTAAACATTATGCAGTGCATTTGTTAAATGTAGAAGTTGAACTTGCCTGAATTTCTGGCTAATTACCTTGTCTTTTCCTTTTTTAAGGGTTTCGCAAAAATGATGAAATGAAGGCTATGGAAGTATTGCCAATTTTAAAGGAAAAAGTTGCATACCTTTCAGGTACAGTTATTTTCATCTCTTGTGGAATGCCTGACTGTCATGTTAGCCACATGTAAAACGGTATTTTAAATACTTTAAATAACATGAGAAAAGTCATGGGTAGCATCTATTCCAGTTGGGTATCCCAAACATAACATGAACGTTTTGAAAAGACCTGTGATAAACTGTGTGTTGCTGAATGTGGCACATACTGCTTGTGTGTATCCACAGCGTTATTTAGAGTAACCTTCTGTACTATAGTCATATGCCTTCCCTTATTTCCGGTTCTTCTACTGGAGAGTTTTACAGAGATGGCTTTGTTACTGGTCCATCTGAAGCACTGGATAAATATCTAGTATAATATATATAGATAAGCATCTAATTATAGCTATCTCCAGCATACACTTTGAAGTTGGTTGGTTACTTAGTAAGGAATAACTGGATTTAAAAGTGAGGTTTAGGTGAATGAATATCATAACATATTCTATAACTTGATAAGTAGTTTTACTTGATGGAATGATGGTTGAGGTGCTTGGTTTTGGGAACTGCATTTTGGGTGTAACTTTCTGAAGCAAGTACTTCCGAATCTGGATTAAATATCATCATTCTCTTTGCCATAATATTAGTGTCAGATTTAGAGGACAGTGTATTTGAAAGGAGGGGTTTTTGGATAAATAACTTTTCAAGAACTCAAAAAATAAAGCTCTTATCTATAAGTATAAAAAGATACAAAAAGATCCCTGAAATTGCATTCAAGAGATCTGCTGTGCATAGATGTTGATGCTTGCAAGAACAGTATGGGGTTAACAGAACTTCATCCTGTCCACTCTGCTGAGTTAAGCAGAGGTGCAAAGCGAAAAAAAAGATATTTGTGTGTTCATTGTATTGTTATTTTTTTCAGGGCCCTGGCAACTCTACTAAGTGATATAACAGACTGCCCAGAACCAGTTTAACTTGTATTGTGGAAATCTTGATTATTCTGTTTACGAATTGTAGTCGTGGTGAAGGCTTGCTCACAATTATACTTTCAAACCCTAACAGTCCCATTAAACCTAAGAAATCCACAAACATCACTATAATTTTAGTATTTTTGTTCTCCCTTATTTATATTGGAATTCGGGTAGAGTTGTTCCAACATGTTCATTGTTGATTGTCAAGTACCTTCTCAAGTAGACAAGCAACACTGAAAAAAAAAAACACCAGTTCTTTTTTTTAGAGCAGGAAAGTTACACAAATAACACAGACTGAAAACAATTCATGGAGTGTTTGAGATCTGATGTTCACTTCCCTGGTTTTCTCTCTGGCTTTCTATTCTAAGACTGTCCTTTTCCAAGTTAAATGAGTATGTATGCAGTATGGACTGTGTAGCAGTATATCACCTTTGTGTTCTGAGCATACTAAAGACACTGATCTTTCCACAATACTGATTTTCTTAAGAGTTTAAGAAACCAGCTTATTGTGAGATGGACATATGAGGGTGAGCCATCTTACAGAGAGACCTGGACAGGCTGGAATTGTGACTACATCTGGAGTATTGTGTCCAGTTCTGGTCCCCACAGTTAAAAACAGAGGCAGACTGGAGAGGGTATACAGGAGGGTCATGAAGATCACAAAAGGGCTGGAGAACATGCCCTGTGAGGAAAGACTGAACGAGTTAGGTCTTTTCTTCCTGGAGAAGGCGGCTCAGAGGGTACCCTCTCAGAGTATTTCCAGTACTTAAAGGGGAGCTGCAAGGAGGACAGAACTCTGCCTTCACAAGGAGTCACATGGAGAAGACAAGGGGCGGAACAAGTACAAGTTGCACCAGAGGAGGTTTCATCTTGATATAAGAAAGAGGGCAGATTTAGATTAGATATTAGGAAGAAATTCTTTACTCAGGCTGGTGAGACACTGAAACAGCTTTTCCAGAGACATTGTGGATGCCCCAACCCTAGAGGTGTTCAAGGCCAGGCTGGATGGAGCCTTGGGTAACCTGGTCTTGTGGAAGGTGTCCCTGACCATGGCAGGGGGGGTGGAACTAGATGATCTTTAACCCAAAATGATTTTTCCAACTGAAACCATTGTATCATTCTATGAAAGAAAATTTTTTACAGTGATAACTATCATCCACTGGAACAACTTCCTTGGGGACATGGTAGAGTCCTCATCAATGAAGGTTTTCAAGATGTGACTGGGCAGAGCACTAGATAATGTCATTCAGTCTCTCTTTCCCTGAAAGGTTGGACCAGATAATCTTTCAAGGTTGCTTCCAGATTGGGCTATTCTTTGATCATTCTGTCATTCTATGAGAAGTTTGAAGTCATCATTGAAGGAGTTGCTCAAAATTCTGAGACCCTGATTCACCCCGCTTTTGGGATCCCACTGCAGCCTTTCTACCTGCATTTATTGCTCTTGATGCCAGCATCAGACTATTTCTATCACAGGTATCTCCTAAGCCGTTCATGAGATGTTTTGATACAGTCAGAAGTCTTGGTGTTTGAATCAAGTAAAAGCTCTTGGTAACAGGTACCTCCCACTGATGTACTACTTTTACTCCATGTATACTATGTTGTGATTGAACTGAATTTATGAGTTTCACTTCTCTACCAACTACCTCTTCAATCTGTGTTACCCAGAGTTAGGCTGTAATTCAATACAGCTTTTTTTCAGTCTTTGCTTTTTTTTTACTCCTTTCAATTGTTTGCAAGTGAATATAATTAACAGATCTACTCATCATAATTTCTTTGTACAGTCTGAGTACTTCATTGCTTTAAAAAAACTATTTCAGTAGCTGCTTTTCATCTGCCACAAATCACAGATCTGATGTGATTCCCTCACTCTGCTCCATCACCACAATCCAGTTTAAGACCCTTTATTGAGCTGTTAATGATGTGGGTTTTTTAATGAAAAAGAATGAGTAGATTTTTTGTAATTAGCATATCTGAAGATGTATTTAGATTGAAGATAATTCTTTTTCCTTTTTTGTTATCTGTAGCACCAGCCATGGGAAGTTAAAAAAAATATATAAAATATTCATTTAGAACTAAATTCTGTGTAACAAGCAATCTAATTGAGGAGTATGGTGCAGACAGGTCATCTGGACTTGTTAAAATCTGTGTCCTCCTTGCTCTGCCTTGCATATCTTAAAATATGTTAGTGTAGCTGAAATGTTCAAATTGTTGAAGAACAGTAAAGTTATGATTGAGATGGCAGTCAGAGTGAGAAGGAGAGATGTAGTCTCTGAGAAAGAGACTTAAAGGGAAAGGGATCTTGAAGCATGTTTGTTTGTTTGTTTGTTTTCCTAGGGCAGGAAGCAAGGAAGTACAGATGAACAAATACTTCTGTGAAGTATTGTGAAATACATGTTGTTCTGTGTAGGTTGATAACTTCAGTCCCAAAGCTCACCAAGCTAGCCTGAATTCTGTTATCTGTGCATATTGATTCTGGAGTAAATTCTGAATGGGAAATACTTGTCCTTCATGAAACCAGTTTGACAGACTAGACTGCTTTATCTTGCATTTGCCAAAGTAACAAAATAACTTGATGTGTAGAATGCAAATGTTTGGGTGCAGCTTCGCTGTGAATCCTGGGCTGCTTTTCTAAAATTGCCAATGAAGTAACCATGAAGTATGGAAGGAGTCTAGGATGCAAAATTTTTTGTTCAGTTTAAGCTGAAGTCTACTGAAGTACAGATACTCATATCTCCATGCATACTAGAGGAAGAGATGCATTGTTTTACAAGATGCAATTATCTTGGCTTCATATGAGAAACGGCACTTGATAACTTATCCTGCTTTTCAAACATGCCATAAAAGCTCACTGTTTAGCTTTACCCAAGTACTTTGAGACCAGGTAAAATGGCATTTCCTGGGAAAACTGCACTGCTCAGCCTGTTGGATATTTGGAGACCATTGAGAAGACTGTTACTAGTGATGTGCACTAGACAGAAGTGAATCATGTTGGGTGACTCATGTGAGTCGATCAGCTACTCAAATGACACAGCTTGGAATACACAGAGAGGATCTCTCAGTACTGTGGGGGGTTTTATTTAAAAGGAAAGGGGTAAAAATGGAAGTCTCACTGATGAAAGTAGTAGCTTAATATGTTTTTATTAAACTGAAGCAAATAGGGAGTTGAGCTGGATAAAGACTACTGAGAGACAGGAAATTCCCACCTGATGTCTCATGCATTGTTGCTTTTAACGCTCCTGTTTGTGTATGACACAGGAGCATCAGGAGCAAAGGAAATGGGAGTTACTTATTGGAAGAAACCTAAGAAAGATTTTCATCACAAAGCTGATACAAAAAACAAGTCTTCAGGACTTTTTTTGCTTAATATTTACAGGTTTTGTATCTGAGTTAAGACTGGGTAGTGAAATTCTTTCCACCAAAGTCAACACTGTATTAATTTGATTATTCATTTATGCCTGAAATGTATACAACAGATTTTGTCTCCAATGTACAAAAATTTCAGGATATGATTTATCAGAAATTTAAGCAGTATACCTTAAAAATGGATTTTCTTTGTGGTGTATATGCCAATTGAAGTGGCATCCAATATTACATAAAGAATATGGGTTTCTTTCCTCTGCTATGTTGGAAAATCTTACGTTACAGGAGTTGCTGTGTGGGAAAGACCTGGAGGACTGATCTGAGGTAACTGCGTGTAACAAGGCATTTGTTTGAAATGCTTGGTCAGTGTTAAAGATGATTCAGCATATGCTCTTCTCTGTTAACTCCTGCTTTTTCCAGAGCTTGGTATTAATAGTGTTTACTAGTTGAAACCTAAGTATTTTTTTGTTAAGATCTGAAGCTGGTGGCTGAGGAGAGCACTAAGACCCGCAAAAAACTTTCAGCTAAGTTTGGTAGCTTTGGAGCGCAGTGATCTCTCTGGAGCTGAGTGGAGTCCTGGGCTGTTGTACTCCCAGTCTTGTCATTTATCCTTCTTATCTCTTGGGCTTCTGTCTTGTTTTCATCTTCTCAGTTGCTGTGTAAAAATCCTTAGAGCTCTCTGGTTGGCAAGTGGGTCAGGTTGGTCAGGAGCAGACTTCCCTCTCCATTAGAATGAAACGGCCGACTTTGGTTTTAGTCTTGTCTTCCACCTAAATGGAAATTAATGTTTCCCTCTTAAGTTTGTTACTGGCATTGCAGCTTAACAGAAACTCAAAACTGCATCTTCTGAGTTTCGTGCAGTGCCACACAGAATGTGTCCAGTGCAGACAATGCCCAGCGACCTCGGCAGCTGGGCCTCACGTCTCTAGCAAGCACATGCAGACTGTGTTGGAGAAGATAGTGATGAATTTTTGAGTGATTGGTTCTGTTCATTTGCTTTTAGCCTTCCTTTCTAAGGGATTTTTAAAGTTTTGTTTAGTAACATGGATTTACAATGAGAAGCTGATTTACAATGAGAAATCTTTGTAGGCAGGGGACAATGTTTTTTTGTGTTTCCATGGGACAGGAGAAAACAGGTTGTTTTGCAAACAACCACATCTGTGGTTGACAACATGTACGTGAATTTTAGTTTGTAAGAATGTGTCTGTGCTATTATGCAAGTGTTGGTAAATACAGCCTACTGACATAAATTTAGCACTTAGTGATGTCATTATCACTAGCAAGAGATTGGATATAAAATTGCATTTTAACATTCAACTACAGTAAGTCTGTGCAATTGAACAAATACGATGAATACATTTAAGTGGAACCACTCAAAGTCAGATTTTTGCCTTGTGTATCGAGTAGATTCGTAATTTACAGCACAGCTAACAAAATTAAAAACTATAAATTGACCATTCAGAATCTGCACATTGGAACAGGGTAAAGAGAAATTAAATGCTTAAATAGTATCTACCTACTCATCTCGTATATGCATTGGGTGTGAAAAGCAATATACCTAAACTCAGTGCTAGTGATGAAGTTAATGCTAAGTATCCTCTAAATACTTGCCTACAGAATAGCATAGCTCCATATTGAAATTTAATCTGTACAATTGATGATTCAAAGTTAAATACATAAAGTACCACTGCTGGCCATGTCACACTGCCAGTCAAACTTGAATGTGACGACTGTGGATGTGTAATGCTATGGTTATTCTTTGTTTCAGTTTTCTTGACAGATATGCCCTTATTGTAGGAATTGTGACAGTGTGCTAATCAAAACTCCCAAAATGAAATTTTCAGATGGTTTTTAAATGACAGTGGTGGCATTTAACTTGAAACTACTTT
>VZTM01017874.1:10209-29988 GCA_013400555.1 Jacana jacana | reverse complement strand
TTTTTTTTTTTTTTTGGGGGTGGATATTTGTGAAACAGTGTAGTACTTAAGTTTTCCAGAAGTATTCTGGAGCCTAGTTTTACAAACAAGAATGGTGGTATGCTGTGGTTTTTAACATGTTTAATTTTTCAGGTGGCAGAGATAAGCGTGGAGGTCCCATTCTAACGTTTCCAGCTCGTAGTAATCATGATAGAATACGGCAAGAAGATCTTAGAAGACTAATTTCATACCTAGCATGTATTCCTAGGTAAGTGATGATCTCTTGATAAGCTCTGAGGTTATAAAGCAACAAATGGATTATGTTGTAGTACACACACAAGCTAGAAAACTGGTCAGGCTAAAAAAAATGAGCAAGTTCATACCATGTTCTGTCAGTTACTGTTTTCAAACTGCTTTTTTGGAAATGACCCGACTAGTTACTCTGCATTGTAGAAGGAAGGCTGTTGGCAGAATGGTTGGTGTGCTTTAGCCTGAGGCAGTTTGTGTCTTGGAAATGGTACAGCTATGTTATATTGCTGTCACTCCATTGAAGACTGCAAATGCAACTCAAAAGCTTTCAATAATTAGAATTAATCAATAATTAGAATCACTCACGGTATGTCTTGGGTAGACTGAGGTCAGCACAAAACTTGTGTTATTTGTATTTGGTAAGTTAGTATCTTCATATAGCACAGGAATAACCAGGAGAAAAATACATAAAATTGCTTGTACGGGTCTCAGGTAAACATGTGGAGAGGTCAGGGAAAGTACTGGTATTGTTGTATTATCACCAATTTAAGTTATGAATTGCTATGTGGTATTTGCAGTGCCCATGGCAGGGGGGTTGCAACTCGATGATCTTCAAGGTTCCTTCCAACTCTAACTGTTTTATGATTTAAATTGGCAGAAGTCAAATCCAGTGCTAGTGTGTGTGTATATATACACACCCACATATATATAGTTTTGTATATAAATGCATTTTTTTAAAAGTTGTTTAGCTATAAAAAAAGTTTGTTCAAGTAGAACTTTGTTCTTAGTAGTAACTGAATTGGGGACAAAAAAGACACTGACTTAAAGTCCAGTTCAGAATTTCACGGCATGTGGTGCAGAGTGGAGCAATGATGACTGTGCTTCAATATGTTTGCCTGTGACCGCACCAGAGACATTACTGCTGAAAAAAATGCCTTGAACAACATCTCTGAATTAAATATCTTCCATATTTCTGTAATGTGTTAATTTAAAGGCAGTTTCCTTTACACCTGATGTTTGTTCTTATCAGTTTGATTGTCAAAAGAGCTTTCATAAACATAAATTCAAGGCATCTAATTGAGAGTGTGTTTTACTTTCCTTAAGAATAATTGTTGGTAATTCAATTATTTAGTCTTTATTTCACTCTGAAATGTAGGAGTGTTTAGTACTAACAATTGATTATTTTTTTTTAAGTTAATGGGGAATTTGGGGGAGGTTGAGGAAGGAGGACAGGAAGAAAATTTGAGTTTTTTACTTCTGAAATAGTTTGGCTTCAGTTTAGAATGTTTGAGCTGTATTCTAGCGCTCTAGCACTTCAAGTTACTAGAGAAGTTAGTAGATATATGTGCATCAAATTATGGCCAAGAGAGTTTTCTGGCAAAATACAAAGTGTTTCAGCATTTAGCATCAATAGACGTGAAATAAAAAGTAAGTTAGTTCAGGCTTTATATCTCTGTAAACGTGACAAAGTATTGAAAAGAAAGGGAGCTTTATTAAAAGAAAGACTCATTTTCATACAAGTCATGCTTTAAGGACTGACCATGCAACTCTTGCTAATTAAGTAGTCCCTGTTGGTACAAAGAGCCCCAAACATTTATTCTGTTAATTATTGCAGTACTATTACTCTAGGTAGCTGAGATTCAGAGGTATCAGTTGTTTGGCAAGAGATCTGAACACTTGAGGTGATTCAGTCTCACAATGTTACTAATTTAACAATGTATCTAATTTAAAAATAGTGTTATAATTAAGTCATCAATGTTGACTGGACCAGACATTAATGTAGTTCAGATTTACCTAACAGGTGACCTTGTCTCACTCTAAGAACAATTTTTGTGATCCTTGGCCAAAAGGGATTAATCTTTTGTCAGATGATGGGGCCACATGACACATCTACATTGTATCACATGATGAGGCTCCGCTTTGTACAACCCAGTAGATCTGTGCCTGGTGTGAATTAGCGGCAAGCTCTCCTGGTGCAGTGCTCAGTTTGGTAGGATAAGGATGGGCTGAGCAGCACTCGTGTAATAGCCTTTCAATAGAGAGTGTATCTTTAAAGCAGTAGTTGTTTTTGTCCTTTAGTCCTATGAGACTGTTAGAAAACATTGGTCACCATGGTCAAAAAATTGTGTGTTGTAGCCTACATGTATTCCAGACTATTCCATTTTAATGTATTTCCCTGGTACCATTGCCATTTTTGGCTGGCCAGCTTTGGGGAGGTGGGACAGATAAACATTGAGGATCTCCTTTTTTTAAATGGTGCTTTTTTCTTTCTTTTTTTTTTGTTTGTTTGGTTGGTTTGTGGTTTTTTGTTTTGTTTTCTTTAAACCAACTTTAAAAAAAAATCGTCTTCTAAGGAAAACTGTATTACCACTTCTTTCAGCAGCTATTCTTTTCTCCTGTGTCAGCCTTAATTCATCTTTCTACAGTGTGGCGAGTGGGGCTGTGTAAAGTATGCCATTGAAGTTTCCCTACTTGTTGGACACTGAAAACCTCACCACATGAACTCCAGAAGTGCATTTACCGTAGTCACATCCCTGAAAATGACTCATGCACTGAGACAATGGACATTTGGTCCGTTTTGATAGCCCATTGGCTGGGACATGTTAGTTTTGAAATATTTTCCCTTTCCACATGAACAAGGTCACGTAGCAAATTCTACTGGATCAAAATCAAAGTTTCTGATGCTGGTGGTAATTACCACTTTTAATCAGCAGGAAGCAGTAAGGGTACAAAAGGTATTGATGAAAAGAAATTAGATCTGCCATTCTCAGAACAGTTGTCAGAGAATTTGGGTGTAAGGTCTGTCAACTTCTGGACAGCAAAATTGAGCTCAAGCTTTGTAGAAACAGGTTGATGCAGTTTTCTTCACAGCCATAAAATGCTGTCCACAAATAACTGTCCACAAATCGATCCTGTTACAGAGGGAATTGTCAATAAAGGTGTTTTTTTTCCTCCTCTACAGACTCTTTAACTCTCTGACAATATAGGATTAGATCTGGGACAGTTTAAAAAAGTTGCAGAAGTGGTATGTAAGAACAGTATGCCATCTTCTGTCTTTTAGAGGATCCCCTCAGGCATTAGAAAGTCATGAATATTGTCATCAGTAAAGTGTATGTGTTCTGAAGAGTCTATTGTAAATAAATTCCATGTTGCTGCTTTGGTAAACTGTTTAATGTGTGTGTAAGGTGAAGGAGTAACAGGACTGGAAAGTGAATAATCATGAACATAATGAAAATGAAAGAGGAGGTAAAGGTATATTACCAAATCAGCAAGAGATGCAAAGCTTTCACCTATAAGGAGTTTGGCAGGGGGGTGAGAGAAGCTTCCTGAGAAGTTCATCAGACCTGCTGTACGTGTCAGCTGGTCAACAGCATGACCCTGGAGCGTGACAGCTGAGGAGACCACATTCATTAGGCAGTGTGGTGCAGTGGATTGCTGTGTTTCAAGTTGTAACGCTCACTTGATAACCTTTTCTCTTTCTTCTGCAGTGAGGAAGTATGTAAACGAGGATTCACCGTCATTGTAGATATGCGTGGGTCAAAATGGGACTCCATAAAGCCTCTGCTGAAGATTTTACAGGAATCCTTTCCATGTTGTATTCATGTTGCACTGATAATCAAGCCAGACAATTTCTGGCAGAAACAGAGGACTAACTTTGGCAGCTCTAAGTTTGAGTTTGAGGTAATTTCCCCTGTGGTATACAAATTTACATTTATTTTATGTTTTTAAGTATGTTCACTACTGAATCAGCATCTTAAACTCAGATAAATAGTGTTCCAGATGAGAAGAGAGGTACATTAGGCCAGTGGTGCTAGAGTGAATGTGATTTTCTTCACGTATTTAGGCTAGGTAGTTGTGCATGCTGTCATTTATGTTCTTTTACTGAGTGTGAGAAAGATGGAATTGAGGGTTTGCCCCAAATGGTAAGAAGTCAGGTTTTGTATGTTTGTTGTCATGATCTACATTGTGGTAACTGTGGTATCTCCAGCATCCTGTTTAGAGGAAAGCAGGCAATGGAACCTTGCTGTTACATTCTTGCTGCCTTAAAATACACTGTCAAAACTTAATTAAAATAGTAGTCAAAAGAGTGTTTACTGTTTTCTCCTTAAGTTTAGTGAGGTAAGAAAGAAAGAAAATATTTCTCTTATTTGGGGAAATATCTGCAAGGACAGGAGGCTGATCAGAATTGATATTTGAAAACAAGTGTATGAGAAAGGTTGTCACTTCATGAGCAAAATGATCAGCTCTTAAAAAGAGAAAATCAAACTTGAAAGAAAATGTCAAATTCATTGCAGTAACATTTTTTTATTTTCATTTTCATTTTTTAGACAAATATGGTGTCTCTTGAAGGCCTTACCAAAGTAGTTGATCCTTCTCAGCTAACCCCAGAATTTGATGGCTGTTTGGAGTACAACCATGAGGAGTGGATAGAAATTAGAGTTGCCTTTGAGGACTACATTAGCAATGCAACCCATATGCTGTCCAGACTGGAGGAACTGCAAGATATATTGTCCAAAAAGGAAATGCCTCAGGACCTGGAAGGTGCTCGCAATATGATAGAGGAGCATTCACAATTAAAAAAGAAAGTCATAAAGGCCCCTATCGAGGACCTTGATGTAGAAGGACAAAAGCTGCTCCAGCGGATACAGAGCAGTGATAGTTTCCCCAAGAAGAACTCTGGGTCAGGGAACGCAGACTTACAGAACCTTTTACCCAAAGTGTCCACCATGCTGGACAGGCTGCACTCAACACGGCAGCATCTGCATCAGATGTGGCATGTGCGGAAATTGAAATTGGACCAATGTTTCCAGCTCAGGCTGTTTGAGCAGGATGCAGAAAAGGTAAGGGACTGGGGAGGGGAGTATAAATGGGTACTGCCATTGATGGGAACAAAGCTTGACAGACTCGAAAGAAGTTCCAAGGATAACTGCAGATTGTAATTTTTATCTTTAGAGTTAATCACTAGCCTTTTAATGAGAAATAAAGGATTTCTTGATTGAGAGTGACTTGTCTTCTGGAGTAACGGGGATGGGTTAGTCGTTCTGAGCTGTGAAGAACACAGGTAGCTCTCGACAAAGAAAATTCTAACTGATAGTGACTAAAGCTTCTGCTTTGGTAAGTTTTTGTTCCAGGCAGCTGCATTTGAATGCATCAAGTGCAGATGAATGCTGTATACTTTATAAACACAGATGACTAAGGACTGTGTTGGTCTCCTGCCGAGCAGCTCTTGGGATCAGAGTGACAGACAGTTGAGAAAGTCTGAAGAGGCTGACATGGGGAACTACTTCATTGATGCAGGATTTAGAGTCCCAGGCTAAAAACTGATGTATCTCTTTTGACAGTGCATATGTCATTAACATGGAACTGAGTGATCTCAGAATGTTTCAGGCTAACCGGTCCCTTCAAATGAGAAAGCCCATGACTGTCATGGAATTTGAAAAGGAAATATGTCAGGCAGTGCACTTTTAGATGAGCTCAAATAAGATCTGTTTTCACGTAGAATGGTTTTGCAATCACTTATTATTAACCTGTTGCCATGGAACAAATAGCTTTAAGGAAGGGTGGGGATTTTTTCTCTGGGAGAAGTAACTAGGCTATGCAATCAAATGATAAGTATGGTTTTTGTCAGATTTCTTAAAATATTTTGTGTAAGAATGCCTGAACTGGGTGAGACCGGACTGTGTTAAACTGGTATCCTGCTCTCCAGGTCAAGCAGATGCATGAGGAAGAGTAAAAATGGAGCAAGCGCCTATAATACTTTCTCTTTGTCCTTCTTCCTCTGTACTTTCCCTTACCCTGATCGCTTCAGCTCAGGAACTTTCTTTTTATGGGTACTCTTAGTATTTTCTGCTGTGTTTTAAAAAAAAAAAAAATTGTTTAAAAAATATCATTAAATGAGTACTTACTGCTCATTGCTACCATTCTTCTTTCTCTGAAGAGTCTTTTTCAGCTTATCCAGAGAGTAGATGAGTCTTTTGAGCTGAGCTATAGTAAAGATTTCAAGACCATCTCAGGGGAAGTGGTGATGGTGGTGTTAAACTAAGCCTTTTATTGTGTTGCTTTGTCTTTGAAAACTTGGTCTTCCAGTGCAGCTGCTTACAGTACCTCTCTTGACGATCATTGTCAGGGAAGGTCTTTCCTTTTAAAATTTGTTTGAATATTAGAGTACCCTTTTTTTTTTCCTCCTAAAAATCCCAAACCAAACGTACTTAAAGATTATCCCTCAATTTACCTGGAAGAAAACAATGTGTAACTCTGTGCTCAAGTGTAGTTCAATTTGTTTGGTAATAGAAAAGTTGTTTTCAAATCTGCTGTGAAGTTATGAACTAAAAATACTAAGCTTGTTGGTGAAGTACTTGATCAGCAAGAATGAATTTATATTTAATTTCCATGAGTTGCCATTTTCATTCTGAATTGCTAAGCTGCCAACATCATGATGTGCTGACACGAGAGAATGCGTAAGCTTGGTAACTCAGGGCTGTCTCCAAGCCTGTTTGTTTACTATGACTTCTTTGTAGTAATGAAATATGTGACTTTATGATTATGACTTTACTGTAGCTTGTTGAGAAACACCTATAGTAAAGATTTAACAGCCTCAGCTGGTCCAAAAAGTGAGATTTAGCAATGATTTGGTGAAAACATATGTCAACTTAAAAGAGAAAGAGCATCAGTGTTAATTTTCATGGCCTTAGATTCTTTGTCTTCTGTGTTCACATATTTCTCACATTACTGTGAGATTTCTGACATAACTAAGTAATAATATTTGTTTGTTTGTTTGTTTCTTTAATATTTTCTTGTAGATGTTTGACTGGATCACACACAACAAAGGTCTGTTTCTGAACAGCTACACAGAGATCGGAACCAGTCACCCCCACGCGATGGAGCTTCAGACACAGCACAATCACTTTGCCATGAACTGTATGGTAAGAACAGGCTTTACTTCACAGCACTCACATGTTGTCTATTTGCTCTATGTTAGGGTAGAATTTATAAATCATAGACATAAATAATTCCTGCTGGTACAAGTAGTGCGAATTCGTATTTAAGCAGTGAAATTATAAAACACAAAGGAGGAAAATGAAGGATAGCCAAGTATGGAGGTACTTTGATCAAGCAACAAAATGATTTTGACCAGTGGCAGTATTCAACACAACCTCAATAGCTCTCAAATATAAGCATCCAGATTTCTAGAAGCTGGGATGTGTTTGTGTACTGCTTCGAGTCTTGCAGTAAATTTCAGAGAATCTTGTGCAATACAAACTTTAGTGCACCATATGGAAAAAAAATAGCTTTCAGGATCTTCTGAATGGTTTGCAACTCAGACAAAAACTTCTGAAAAGAAGTGTTCAAAGGTGTAGTCATTTTCCATACTTTTAAGGAGACACAGTTCTTATTTCTGGCACAGTGGAATGGAGCTAAAACAACCTTTGTCAAATACCATCTTTGGATGAGCTATCAATAGGCTGCAATTAGAAATTTGGATTTTAACTTGCAGTGAGTGAAAGCTGTTTGTTTTCAGTTTCACGGATTCCTGTTTGAATATAGGGACTAAATTTTCAAGAACATTCTGGGTTCTTTTCACTAGGAGGATTGGAGGTGTTTAAATAATTTTGGGAGTCTGGGGCTAAATCCAGTCCCTGGCTTTCAGCTCAATGAAGGAAGAAACTACCAGTCTTGTTAGAAAGGAAAATCTTTAGTAGTCCAGGGATGGGAACTGAATTAAAGTACAGACAAAACAATCAACTCCTGCAAGAAGGTATTTTTGTAGGACAAAACTACTAATTGTGGAGGGAGTAGCAAAGTGAACTTACGTAGGTTATTCATCTTGCTGAGATATAACGGAAGGATTAATAAGGCAGCCCTTGTGTATGGTATAGCTGGAGTTAAGGCAATAGAAGGGACGAGCAGAGAACATATATTTTCTTCTTTTGCAAGTCAGCCACGTTTGCAAAGGTTTAAAAAAATAAAAATCAGTATGTGCTTTTTGGAAAGAACAAAGCAAATGCTGCGAAACATTGTAATTAAGTTACATAACATCACACATGGATGTAAGGACCTTTAGGTTTGAAGGTATGGGTTCCCTCCACAGGCATAGGGAATTACTCCTTTATGGAGTACCTCACTGTTGCTCATTGCTCTGCATATGAAGTAGAGCAGAAAGAAACTTGCAGAAGGACAGTCAGCTTCATTGACGTGAGATGACTTTTGGAATTTAGTCATTTTGGATGGCATTCCAGGCAGTTCTTGGGCTTGTAATCTAAAGGTTTGGTTCTTCTTCTGTCAGCCTGTTGGGGTTTTTTTGGTTTTTTTTTTGTTTTGTTTTTTTTTAAATGGGATGACTTTTTTTTTCCTACTTCAAATACCGTTCAGATGCTATCAACAGTAGGAAGAACTCAAGCAATGTAGCATAATCCCTCCTACTCTGTTTTTAATGTTAGTCTTTTGCTGTTAATCTCTGTTTTGCCTGTAGTAGCCAATGCATCAACTACAGAGCATTTTTTCTCAGGCTATACAATGATTTCTTGAAGAATGCAAGGAGCAGCTTAAATTTGAAGTTAACCAGTCCAGATATTCAAGAGGGGAAAAACAAGCTGCAGTGTTTCCATAGTGTACACCCCCCGCCCCCAACATTGTTTCCTTGGCACAGAATAGGAAAATACCAATTCAAAAATGTCAGTCCCTGGTTTTGGTTTCAGTAGCACTCAGGTTTGCTGGGTTTTATTTGGTTAAATGGCAGAAGCCTTAAATGTAAATTAGAGGGAAAGATTAAAAGAATGTGATGAAAAATGTTATGTGAACTGATTGGATTTCGGCAGTCCTTATTTTTCACTGGCTTTTAGCTGGAAAAATGTTGGGTGGCCTTAACTCCTGCAAGGATGTTCAGCTTCTTCCTGACCACTGTTCACACTCTGTGTTTAACAAGCTACTATTTGTTCGCCATTCCTGTCAGTATAACTCTTCAGTAATCAGAGTTGATTTAAGATCTTGTATGTGAAGGCTCTAACACTAGAGATTGAATTTAACTTTTAAATAATATACAACCATGCAAATATATCCAATTAAATAGAGTAGGGGAAGTAAGAGTGGCAACTATGCCACTCAATATGCAGGACATATTGAAAGCTTTTCCTTGTGGCCTTAATTGGACCCTAATAGATTTTGCTTCCCGGGCAGTTTCCTTAGGCTAGCTTTAGGTGAGAAAGGGTTGTTCAAAGGATAAATGTTGCCCAAACAGCTAAACGCAACCTCTTGCACTTGCTCACAGCTTAGCCCTGATAATTGATATTGCAGCTGCTTTTCCCAACGCATTGTGGTTGCCGCAGGGCACATGCTCCCTTCACAGCAGGTGCTACCCTCTGTCAATAGCTGGCCCTCCCATCTCCCTTTACTTCCCAAGCAGCAGTTTGGCTTTCCAAGAGGTGCAGGAGGGCAAATTCTGCAGCTGCTTATGCCAAAGTCAGGTGAGAAAGAGCAATGGCCTTTGGATGAGATGCCAAAATTTTAATCTGGTCTTCCAGTTTGAAAATGGGCCATCATTTGTGAAAGCTACTTACTTCCTGCCATGAGCTTCAAGGGCAAAGAGGATTTGCTGAATATTTCTTTTTTTCCTTGTAATGGCTTTCTGCCATTTTTAGAATCTGATTTTCAGTTTTGCTGCACAAAGTAGGTGGAAGTTTAAACCAAATGTTGTAAAACAAAAAGGTGAAGAATATGTTTGGGGAGGAGATGTTATTGTACTTTCAGCAGTTTCATTAGCAAGTGATATGCCTGAAAATCTTGTATATTCAGTATGTGGTTGCACTTTGAAGTAACAGGAATAAGTTCATTAAATTCTTCAGCCTAATACGTGGGCTTGTAATGAAACTGTCCCAGAGACAAGCTGGATAGGAGTAGTGATGCACATTGAAGATGGACATATGTTTCGTTACCATTGCTTAACCACACGGGTTGATGTCTGAAAGGTAGTTCGGATCTTCACATGTAGGTATGTGACCTGCTATTGCTAAATTCAAGGAGCTGTGCACTGAGAAACATCAAGGTTGTGTCTTTATAGGGCAGTTAGATCCCATGTTCCCTGACTGAGAAGAAAAGTAAAATCACTGTGATTCTCTTCTCTAAAGATGAGGATGTACCATTTAAAAGGCTTGCTTTGAGCAACAGTAAATTGCTCTTGCCAAGTCCTGAGATTTATTTCAGTTAAGCGATACTCAGTTTCAGCTTGAAATTCCTCTTTGGATAGCTAAACCAATACTTCACTTCTCAGAACAAGTTTTTAGTACCTTTTAAGGGAGAAACTTGTGAATAAGGTATCATAGGAGTTGCAAATACAAAAACCGTTGGGTTCTCGAACTGCAAAAGCAAAGTGCCTGGGATCACACAATGAATCAGACTTGCATGCAAGAGTGGGAGAGACTGATACTGTGTCTGCCTACTCTATTTTTCTTGCTATTTTGCATACAACTTTTGGGACACAAGGGAAACAAAAGCAGTCATGTGAAATATGGAAGAGGAGAATGATGATCTTAACTACTTGAATATTTTCTTCTATTCTTCTTGCTAAACCAAATGGCCTTGCTTTCTTTACAGCTTAACTGTGCCTGTCTCTGCACTGATGGTCAAAATGCTTGGAAAATGGTGCAGGCCAAAGGAAACTTTCCTTGGAGAAAGCAGAGTCTGGTTATGATTAAAAGGGTGTGCTATGACTATTTCTTGTCTCAGGGCTGACAGCACCATCAGTAGAAGCTATGTTTGTTAGCTGTAATCCAAAAAGTCCTGTGTCAGTTGTAAGCATGAGGCCAAGTTGATTAATAACGTTTTCAGAACAGGCTGTTTGCATATACTAAAACCACTGAATCAAGGTAGTCATCAAATAATTGTCATCCAGAAAGAGTGCCAGGGATGAGTACTATTTGGGAGCTTAACATAAAAGTTTGAACACAACTCTTGAATCTCACCGTGTTAAAGAGTTAAAAGTTACAAAGATGACTTGACTTGGCTTGCTCAAATCCAGCCACAGGGACTGCTACAAGTGAAAGCATTAAAGAAGGTCAGGTGAGGTAAACTCAGCTTAGCCACCAGTGAGTTTTTAGCTTCTTTTGTGCTACTGATATATTTCAATCTTGAGATTCTTTTTCTTTTAAATATGTATTTTTGTAACCATACAGAATTGTCACTTGAGATAGGTTTAAGCACCATGTGAATTCCAGACTGCCCTGGGTCCTCTGTCCTCTGAGACTTCAGGAAATGAGAGCAAGACCCACAAGGTTGTATATTGTGTATTTCTCAGGTTGCTTTGAAATGCAGATGTTTACTAAAGCCTTTGTGCAGAGCAGTGAGCAGTAGTAAGTGAGCTCTTCTGTCTTGAGATTGGGGGCTGGGGGGGAAATGAATGTCTGTTTTTTCTTTTTTGGTGTTTTCTTTTGTTTTTTAAACTTAACAGATTGCTCAGGTGAGACTTTCAGTAAAAATTATAGAATGGTTTCAGTTGGAAGGCACCTTAAAGATGAATTCCAATCCCCCTGCCATGGGCAGGGACATCTCCCACTAGAGCAGGTTGCTCAAAGCCCCATCCAACCTGGTCTTGAACACTTCCAGGGGTGGAGCATCCACAGCTTCTCTGGGCAACGTGTTCAAGTGTCTCACAATCCTCACAGTAAAGAATTTTTTCCTAACAACTAATCTAAATCTCCCCTCTTTCAGTATAAAAGCATTACCCCACATCCTGTCTCTCCGCTGCCTGATAGAGTCCCTCCCCACCTTTTCTGTAGGCCCCTTTAGGTACTGTAAGGCTCTTATAAGTTCTCGCTGGAGCCATCTCTTTTCCAGGCTGAACACTCCCAACTCTCTCAGCCTGTCTTCATAGGAGGGATGCTCCAGCCCTCTGATCATCTTCATGGCCTGCCTCTGGACTCATTCCAACAGGTCCATGTCCTTCCAGTGCTAAGAAATATAACTTAATGATCCATGCATAATAGACCCTAGTGGAGATGTTCTCATTTCACAGGTTTAGACAACGGTCAGCTTCCCTTGGTTTTTGGGCTAGTCATTTATTATGAAAAAGTGAATGTAAGTGAAAAGTAAGAGAGGAAAGAAGGTGGTGTTGGACTATATAGTCTTGCTGTAAGATTCGCCATGTCCACCATGAAAATGTTAGGGTGAAATTTACATTTCACTCGTTCCAGTGGTGATAGCGATGGTTAAATAGTTACCTGAGAATATTTTGAGGACCCTTGTAGTTGAAGAACAGGTTAAACGCTTTCCTTAATTGTAGTCTGGATGTTGCTAAGTTTATTTTATTTTATTTTTTTAAAGGGAAGAGATCAGGTGATACCTTTTGTTGCTCTACAGCCCTCATCTTTGAAGTCTGGAGAGTTTTACTGTTGCCGCAAGAGTGAGAATAGATGTTAAAAAACATTTAAATCATTAAAGCAGCTGTTATTTCATACATCAGTGCTACACCTTGTCTGGGTGGCCATTTTTGTGTGAAGTGGCAGATCATTTGGGAACTCCATTGCTAAAATACTTTCATCACAGATGAATACTTCAAACTTACTACGGTCTATATAGAGGTATCAGTTATGATGCTTTTGAACCATGTTACTGAGGTGGTTGTTTATAACAGAATGTTTAATAAACAGTCTTTATGTCAGAAAACTACTGTTTAAAATCTTAGAACTAGACAAACATTTTCTAAATGGGTCTGGGAAAAGCCAAGAAATGAAAAAGAACCTCCAGGGCGTCTGCCAGTTCTATTTTGTATCGAGTGTGATAGAAATTCAGTTAAGCTGGCAGGCTGTCACCTATATTTTCCCTTGTGTAATGGCCTTTCAGGCGTATACCAAAGAATGACACAGTGCACTACAGCTTGTGTTAGGCTGCTAATCTGTGTTGCCTTGCTGAGCAATACTTTTTCATACGTACACTCACTTCAGGGAATAATTCTGCAATTAGGAGCTTTCCAGATATTTTAAGGTGTCTTTTCAGCTTCTGACTGAAAGGCATTGTGAGAGAAAATGATTGTACTAAGTTCATTCATGTACTTTACATACTGTAATGCGGTAACTTGAATTGTTCTCAGTTTTGTTACAATAGCCATATGTAACGCGACGACAGAAATGCAGTATCACTATAGCCTTTCACTTTTTAGACAGTCGATACACATTTAGTAGCTGCAAATGTTTTACACAGATTCATGTGATGTAAATGAGATAGCTGAATAAGGTTTTAATAGTTAGTACCTCATAGCTATTGCATCATTAACTGAAACCAGGATATAAATCTATGCAATAAGACGTCAGTCCCTGGGGAATGAGCACCAGCTTACTTGGAACAGTGCTTCTCAAGCAGTGCACAAAACATGCATTTGTCATAATAATGACAGTGGATCTGCCTGTACTTTTAGAAGATTGAACAAAATTTGTTAACCTTCAGGAGTCAGTTAAAAACACTCCAATTGTAATGAGTTCCTATTGGAGATTCTTTTCTTCCTTACCTAAATCTGTCTCTTTTGGGTCATTGTATTCTGAAATACCAAGACTTAAACCTTTAGTAGATTTATCAGGTAGTGAGGGATATGATGGTTGGGGGTGGCATGTGGTGTACATAGCTTGGAAAGTGTTCAACTCTATTAACTCATAATCGTACTCCTACACTGGGTATTCTTCCATGCTTGTGAAGCCAGATTGCCATGGGAAAATGAATGCATTTTAACCACAGTTCAGTTTTGATTTGTTTAACTTCACATTTATGGTGCCCTGTCCTTCATATCTAACTGACGTTCCAGAATTTCCAAAATTCCTTTATTGTGATAAACAGTTCAAATGGAAATCTAACATAGCCTTTGTTCTTTTCTCTTTTGACATTTCTTTTATTTCCACACCACTGAAAAGACCATGTAATGGTTTTCTGGATTCCTTTAGCAGTCTCATATTTATGCTACATACATCTTAATAGGCCTAAATGCTTTCCACTCTTTTAAAATTTGTTGGAAACGGCAGTTCTGTTCTCTTCCAGTTACTTGGCTGTGCTTAAGAGGATAGCATATGCATGTGGGGTAACCTAAAAAGTGCAAAGGTAGTTTTGTGCAGGAAGGAAAAACAGCCAATGTGACACTGCTGTGTTCAGTTTAAGTAGACCAGCTGGGGTGTAGGCTGTGTCATGTATGCTCCTGCTTACATACATGTATACATTAATAGAGACCTATTCCAATTGCTGCTCAGATGAATCAGCATATTGAAGCCTGGAGGACCTGCAACACTTGCTCCACCAGTCAGTGTCAGGCTCTGGGCAATGGCTTGATGCCAGCAGGTGATGGTTCTACCTCATGTGCTCAGCATCTATGTGGCGTTGGGTGTCCATATGTCAGCGTTCTCCCCTGACCTCTCTTATTGGCAGTGGTATAGTCAGATTTTGGCACAGGTTGCCAATCACATCTCTCAACAGTAATATAACCTTATAGTTTCCCAGCCGTTTCAGGCTTCATTCTTCTGTCACTTTTTGATCTGTGGCCTTTACTGAGGCTTGTTGCAGTCAGTTCTGTCCCCCCTCAGCTCATTGGACTTTGTTCCTCAGCCCTTGATTGGGGAAGGTTATGATGGTGCTGCTTATAGCTACCTAAGTGCATCATGGCATTCCCTGTGTGCTGGCATTCCAGCAAGTACTGCATGGACAAGAGGGAAAAATATTTCACTGCAGAATGTTGAGATTTAATAGTGTCTGTTTTCTTCCCAGCCATTCTGTGTGATAGTGTTTGGCAGTTTGGGTTCCACGTGTAAACTTTTAGGATATAGGCAAGAACAAGTGCAACTAAAAGAAGGAGCCAACAGACACAGTAGTTTGTGCTGTGGTTCATGCAGAAAGGGCCAGCAACTCTGCTCAGAACAGTATCCATGTCCTCAGCAATGGTGGCAGTGCACCCCCGGGCACAGTCCCCAGCTGCTGCTGGACTCTCTGTCGCTTGTAACATCAGAGATCTCAATCCAGAGGGAGCTCCAGAAGGAAGACATAGCTCTGCCGGGCCAGGGCTGCAGGGAATGCCCATGGCCTCTGGCCAAGGCTGGAGCAGCATGAGGTAGTTTCCTTGCCCACAGGAGATGTGTGGTTATTAAGGATCTGTGTCACAAAGTAAAGGAGCTGCAGGAGGAGGAGGTCAACAGTTCTGCACAGCATCAGAGATAATGAGAAGGCGAGAGCCTAGATCTTTTCCAACACTCTGTAACTCCAGGATCCCAAACTGCCAACTGTACTGAAGGGAGCACAGTCAGGTAAAGTCTGTGTCTGTCTGTTCAGGAAGTGGAGACTCCCGTGATGATGAAGGTTGGAAGATAATGGCTTCTGGCACTAGGAGGAAGGTTTCTACTCTACCTAAAGATATGCAGTTACGGAATAGGTTCACACACCTCATGGCTGATGAGAAGCTGGGAGCTATCAAAGCATTTGTGCCATCTGAGTCTGAGCCACACAGGAGCACCAAAAGAAAGAGACGAGTGACAATAATGGGAGAGTTCCTTCTGTAGGGAGCAGAGACCCCAGTCTGCCAACCTGACTTAGTCTCTATGGAAGTTTGCTGGGAGCTTGAGTTTGGGATGTTGTGGAAAGATTTTCAAAGCTTGTCCAGCCTTCAGACTATTGGCCCTCTGCTCTTCCATGCAAGCACCAACAATACTGTTAGGGTGACCTGGAAAGTCTCAAGTGTGACTACATGGCTCCAGAGAGCAGTGGTCAAGCAAATTGGTAAGCAAAGGACCTGCTATGATGTGAACAAAATGGTCACTGTAATCAACAAAATAGAACTGAACTGGTATTGTCCCAAGTGTATGCACAGAAATTAGGATGTGCCTATCGCACAGCATTATGTGGAAAGCTCTCTTTCCCATTCTGGAAAATCACCATGACCAGGTTCTTCTCTGAAGTACCTGTATGGCATGCTTGTGCTATATAAGGAGAGACTGAGAGCTGGATATTGGTTACCCTGGATAAAAGAATGCTTAGAAGGGATAATATTATAAATATCTGATGGGAAAGGAGTAAAGAAGACAGAACCAGACTTTTCTCCGTGGTATCCAATATCAGAACAAGAGGTCATAAGCACAAGCTGAAATACAAGAAATTCCATTTAAACATAGGAACTGGTTGCCCAGAGAGATTGTGGTCTCTCCTTCCTTAGAGAGTCTCAAAACCCCACTGGACATGACCCTGAGCAATGGTGCTTTGAGCAGGGTGATTGGACTAGATATCTCCAACCTCAGCAGTCTTGTGAAGAACTTCATTCTAGATGTATGAGAGTCAGCCCAATTGAAAGAAATGTCAGCTCAGGATTATATGTATGTGTGGCTCTGGAAGAGCTACTTGGAAACCTTTTGGTGGTGAAGTTGTTCCTGTTTCTGGCTTTGCAAAATCAGAAATTCTTGATTGCTTCCTTTGAAAAATGCTGTTTGTTCATACAGAATGAAATAAAGGAACAGATTTCAGACTCTTTAGGCCAAAATGCATATGAGAGCTAAAATGAAAGAAAATAGAGAGACTAAGACCTGTCACTGAGTAATACCAGTATGCTAGAGAACCTTTCTGATCTTTGACCTTATTTGCCAGGTTTTCAAGTTCTAGCTCTGAGGCAATATAGTGGCAGGAAATAAAATCTGGAATTGTTCAATTCCTTAGAACTGAGTTCTATATTTTATTACTTAAAAAGTAGAAATACTTTCAGAAGTCAATGTAAAGATTTGTAGAATGATGTTGCGTGCATGTGTACCGTGGATAGATCAAGTGCTACTAATTATACTTTGATTTGCCTATAGTACATAATTTCTGAATGTCTTGTTGACTTGAGTGTCTGTAACGAGGCTGTTACAAAATAAGGTTAGCTTTTCATCTTTGCTGTAACAATGGGTCTTCTTATAATACAACTTTAAATTGACCAGTAATTTTAGCTTGACGCTCTCTGGTCTTTTCAAGTTGTTCTTCTCCCTTGTCAGTAATACAGATAGGCTGTCACATTAGATTCCAAAGTTAGGTATGCACAAACTTGACAAGTAAAACCAGTCTATTAAGCAGTACTGTAAACGAGAAGAATTTTATAGAAGTATACCTCTGTATTAAGTGGTCGGCTCCCTTCCACTAATTTTTCCCTCCTCCTTCTCCACAGAATGTGTATGTAAACATAAACCGCATCATGTCCGTAGCAAATCGCCTGGTTGAGTCCGGCCATTATGCTTCACAGCAAATAAAACAGATCGCTAGTCAGCTGGAGCAAGAATGGAAGGCGTTTGCTGCGGCCTTGGATGAACGTAGCACATTACTGGATATGTCCTCCATCTTCCATCAGAAAGCTGAACAGGTTAGTGAATGAGCGCCATCAAAAATCTCCACGCTGGAGTGTGAGTTGTGTTTGCTTGTGTTTTTAGACAGAAGTACAAGAGAGTGATTGAAAAGGTTGGCAAGAAAGCCAAAGCATTCATTTCTGCCTATTTCAGCTGCTACTCAGAATAAAACTTACTCTCCTCAGGACAGCCCGCTGCCCTTGTGTTCTTCAGAAAATGTCTTGTCCGTATCAAGGAAGGATAAAACTTAGCCAGATTAGATCTATGAATCAAAATGAAGTGGTCATAAATGCTTAACTGTATGAAACTTTCAAATTGAAAGAAAGGAAAAAAAATAGTACAGTCAGTATTGATATATAATGCCTTTCCTACACCCAGAAATGATCACTTGTCCTATTACCCTCACCACTCCACCTCAATCGGCCCCTGCGTATCAAGATTTAACGCATAGTAATTGCTTATAGAAAACTAAGTTGAACTGGTCTGAAAGTTGAGAAGTTAATTAACTGTCTTCTGAATTTGTGGTTGGAGATGTTTACTCAGTATCCCATAAGAGATTCCTTCTGTATTAAACAAAAATTTTAGCTTTAGGCCTATACCAATTATTTTAATTAAGTCATTAACAGTGTGTAACTGCCAAAGAAGAGGTATATGTAGGGGAAATGGGAGTAAATATCCCCAAGTTAGTACTCTTGATGGTGAAAGCATGTTTTCCCCTCAAGGGAATTCACTTCTGAAGGAGTTGCCTCGTGTGTGTGTGTGTGTGTGCTGTTGAGTCACCCATTGATATTATAGGCTGTCTGCTCTGTACCTCTCTGGTGAATTGGGAGGGCAGAGGTTCTTGAATGGTTATGGCTGACTGAAGCTCTGGTGTGCTGTGTGGCGGCTATAGAAGCTTTTCTTTCCATTTGCCTTGCTAAACTGGATCCAAGAAAAGGTCGCGTGTCTGATTTAACTTTAATTTGGAATAAATGAAGGAACCACTTGGGAGTTGATAACTGCAAAAATAGAGGGAGGCAGCATACTTTAAGAAGTTTTGGGCTTTTTTTCCTGAATTCTACTACACAGATATTCAGCTTCACAAATGTCAGAAAATTAGAAATGTGAATGTACTAAGATGCAAATATACTTTGTTTTTCGTTATGTTAGTGGTGATGTTGCTCTAGCTGTCCTTAGACAGACTAAGGTAAAGTATGTAAGCCGATGCTACTAAAGTTTTTTAACAGGTTTTACAGAAAAATCATAGATTCATAAAATACTTTGGGTTGGAAGGAACCTTTAAAGGTCATCTAGTCCATTCCCCCTGTATGTAGCAGGGACATCTTCAACTAGATCAGGTTGCTCAGAGCCCCATCCAACCTGACCTTGAATGTTTCCGGAGATGGCGCATCTGCCACCTCTCTGGGCAACCTGTTCCAGTGTTTCACCACCCTCACCATAAAAGATTTCTTCCATATCTCTAGTTTAAATCTACCGTCTTTTAGTTTAAAGCTATTATGCCCCGTTCTATTGCTACAGGCCCTTCTAAAAAAAAAAACCAAACACTAAAAAGGAGCTGAGGGTACAAAAGTCATGATCCAGCTTGAAGCATTTGATAGTGTGGTGCTTTATCAGTATTGATGCTTTTTTAATTGCTTGGCTTATTCAGGTTTACATTTAAGCACCGTCAGCCATACCAGTAGGAGAGAGATGGTGAAACATGAACAGATAGGTATATCTTGAATCAAGTGCTGTCCTTTTTCATAAGAAAATGATGTTCAGCAGAATTCAGGGGAGTACATCTTGTTCGTGTATGCTCAGCAACTGGGGGAAGGGTCGGTATTACCTTCTTGAGCGCTAAATGTGAGTGTAAACAGGAGGAAAGAGGAGAATGAGAGAAAATAGAGCAGCATCTGCTGAGATTAATTTATTTACTCTTTAATTGCTCCTTCTGTGGTTTTTATTTTATGATTAACTGTAATGGATTGCCATAGTTGCTCCATAAGATATCTGACTGTGATAGAGTAGCTGTTTCATTAAGAGTAGAGAGTAAGTTCAAGGAAAACAGGGTTTGGAATAAGAGGAATGACCCCCTTAGAGACTGGTGATGCTTGAAAAGATTATTAAAAAATAAGCAGCCAAAGAAATAACACATCCTTCTTGAATGTATGTCTTCCCTTGCAAGTGACAAGTGAGTGTCCCTGCCTGCTGTCAGACACAGTGGAGAGTGCACCCCACTACCGGTGCAAGAGAT
>VZTM01017873.1:1056-23669 GCA_013400555.1 Jacana jacana | reverse complement strand
TAGGAAAATAATTGTGGTAAGTCTAAGTGCACCGTAGCCTTAGACAAAGATGCCTTGCCTTTTCCCCCTCAGCTCCTAAGCTATATTGGTGGGAAGGAACTTCCCAACGGACATGTTTAAGACCGTTGAATGAGCTTCTGGAGCCTGGAAGGGGTCAATGTATTCTGTAGAGAATCATCTGTCCTTCAGGGGTAAATGGAGTCAATCACAAATCTTCTTAGCACTCAGCATCTTAATGGGTTATTTGCACACTAGCCTGCATTTACACATGAGGTTATTACTATAAAAAAAACCCCTTTTGTGTTGTTTAAGCATTTCAGCTCCTGTTTAGATCTTCTTTGTTTTGTTTTTAATAAGGGAGACGATGTTAGGAGATTCAAACACAAATTTTTCTACTGCTGAGGTTCTCTCTAAAAGGATGACAGAGCAGGTATGGTTATGTCAAGGAAAAATTGCTTGAAGAAAAGCTTTCTTCTTTAGCAAAGATATAAACTACCTGGAATGTACATGAAAGAGAATGTTTTTTTAGATATATCTTTGCATCTTTAAATTAAACAAGTATCTCAACTAGTAATGTTTTCCTTTACTGATCCTTCTGCTCCTTGCAGCCTCTATCCTGTCACCAGTAACAGCAATAAACAAGTACTGCAAGGCTTGAAGTTTCATTTCCTATAACATATTCCACAGAATAAACCCTGCAGAGGTTTCTCTCCTCCCTGTCCTCCATTTCTATGTTTCTATGCCTTATACCACTACTTTCGCAGGTTTCTGTTTGCCTGTCACCTGGATTTAACTAAGTCCTGTCCTCCTATTCACACCTGAAATGAACTGAGGACCTACCAACTGTAGGCATCCACAGGATTCGGTAGTTTTTGAAATAAGAAACTTTTTGAAACGTTACCCAAACTTCTCTGTGATCCTAACTGCCAGTATCACCCCAGAAGTTACTTTTATACATCCATCTTAGGGCAACAAAGCTGATGAAAAGTCAAGAAGGACTGTCCTATTAGGAAGGAACAGCCGAGCATTTTAAGCTTGTCTAGTTTGAAGAAAAGGAGTCTGAGGCAACCTCATTGCTCTCTATAGCTTCCTGAGAAGTGAAGAGGGAGGTACTGAGATTTTTTCCCCAGTTTCCAGTGATAGGACATGTGGGAATAATTCAAAACAGTGCCAGGGGATGTTTAGGCTGAACATTAGGAGGCATTTCTTTGCTGAGGGTGGTCAGACACTGGAACGAGCTTCCTTGAGATGTGGTTGATGCCACAAGTCTGTTCAGTATTTAAGAGACATTTGGACAATGACCTTAATAACATGCTTTAACTTTTGGTCAGTTCTGAATCAGTCTGGCAGTTGGACTAGATGATTGTTTTCGGTTCCTTCCAACTGAAATAGCCTGTTCTATTATATTCTAACTTTATACCTGGCTGTATACAAATATATTTACCAGATATAAATGGTTAGATCACTGTTTAGTGCAGATAAATCATTAGAGCTGTTGCATCCTACTTAGCCTTACACAGACTTAGTACAATATCTAAGAAACTTCTGTAAGTGCAGTAAATTAGAAATCACCTTTGTTTCAGCATCTGTCTCTCAAGAACAAAACAATGTGGGAACATTTATAAACTGTATTATCACTATGCATATTTATGTTAAGATGGAAAAGGTTGAAGAAGTGAGTTTTCTTTCCCATGGGAAGTTGTTCTAGTAAACTTTTGAAGAATAATTACAGTAATTAACATGATCAGCTCTGTTCAAGTTATGTCTCTCTAGGAGAGGAGAGTTTTCTCTTTGGAGATTTTTGTCTGGACATGAGGATTAGAGTTGTCAGCAGTGATGTGCCTTTTGAAGAACAGCTATCCTGGATACAGACCATTTAGCGTTTTAAAGGTATGAATTGAGGGCAAGATTCAAAACAAGATTTAGATCTCTAAGTCTGTAAAACCACCACTTATCCTGTTCAGGGAGCATATTTTTACCTCACAAATTGCTTAGGCACTTAAGATTCTGCTACAAATCAGGCCCTGAAGCATTTGTCTCTTATCGGATATGAGTATCTAGGTGCTCACCAGCTGCTTAAGCTGTCTGAGATCTACAAGCTCTTCAGTCTTGTGCCCAGCACACTCCCCAGGCTACTTGGACTAATGCACTCCAACAGTACAAAACTCAACAGCCATAGTCAAATTCACTGAAAGAAGAAGTCCAGAGAAGGAAGTCTGGTGTCAGTGTAGGAGCTCTGTGTATCTGTCCAGCATACTCCTCCAGGAAGGAGGACTAGGGCAGTTTCCTTCTTGGCACATGGGGTTACAAATTCCCAACTTCCACTTTCAAGACAACCTAGTTCAGTTGTGCTCTCTGTCAGGGCTGCATATGGTCTGGAGTCCCTTCATGAGATACCAGCCAAGGACTGTCCCACTACCCCAGCCAGGAGCAGGGCAGCTTGAGCACTGGAGCAGCCACAACCTCCAGTTAGGCATATGTTAGCTATGGTCACCAGGCACCTCCTTGGGGACAAGGATGCTATCTTGTATGTCGGTGTGTAGGCCTGCAAAAGGGTTTGGCTCTACAAAGCCCATGGCTGGGCAAGGCAGGGCTGTGGGGACCTGGATATGGGCCCAGGTGTGGCATCACTGGGGCAGGGGCTGATGGTCTAAGAGGGGCTGAAATGGTGTCCTGGGCCATGGGTGGGGTGAAGGCAGCCCTTGGGAGCAGTTGGGCAGGGACAGCCGGGTCCGTTAGTGCCCTTGTCTTGCAAAATCTGTAGCACAATGCATGCATGGGTAAGGCATGGCTTTTTAGGCTCAGGTTCCTTTGGTGGAGGAACATTTCTGACGAAACTGAGATGTCTCCCATCTCTGAAATGAAATTCCTGATTATAGGGATGTAGAGCTCTGTCCTCGCTGCTCCCATGACCCTTTCTTTGGTTCAAAAACTTTAGCAGACTGCATGAGGTATGGAGAGCCAGGAAGCCCACCATAGTTAGAGTATGCTATCTCATCCTTTTGCAGCTGGTCGCACTTCCTTGGGTACAGTAGGATGCAATATTTCCACTCCCTGTTCTCACAGCAGGTTTTCTCTATGCTCACCTCACTCAACCATTCCTTTCTTTTCTCATACTATTTTTCCATAAAAAATAAGTGTTGGTCAATTCTGCTCAGTGGCATGATTTAAGTGTCAAAGCTAAGAAGAGATCTGTGTTTTCAGAAGGGATTTTCAGTTTCCCAAGTGTGTCTTACTGAAGGCTACAGAAGAGTCCAGAAAAGACAGAATTATAGGCATAGTTTTGTTGTCTCACCAGATCATTTCTTTGTTTGATGTATTATGAGGTGTATGTTTTATTCCTAGGTACCCAGCAACAATCCTACAATATATAGAAACCTCAAGAGCCTAATTTGGTGCTAAGAGTTCGAAACATTTAACTGTTAAGTGTCATGGTGCTCAGCACTGTCCAAGTATCCTTTTAATCTGTCAATATTCAGACCTGACAACAGATGGGATATGTTTTTTTGTTTGTGTACCTTTTCTTGTATTTTTTATTATAATCTTACTGTTGACAGAAAATAGCAAAAAAATCCCCACATGAAGCTAACCTCTTACAATACACAAATTATATTTATATTTCAAAATAGTCTGGAATAAATAAAATATTCTCAAACTTAAAAAATAGAGAGAAGAAAAGAATTTCTCTGATATCACTGTGGAATACAAATAGAGTGAGGATGTCATTAGGAACAATAGAAAAAATAGAGCAGGAAAACATAATTGAATATACAGCACTCAGAACTGTTCAAGCTTCCATCCTAAATCTCCGTGAAATGGTTTATCATCTTAATGTCCTAACACGACAGTTGCTGTGGTTCATGTCGAAAACCCAAATGTTCATCAGATTAAAGTTTTTACAGCAGTTTTAGTGCTGTCTTTAGAAAGCAAAAGCCCTGTAGCCCTGGCTGAATACTGCAAAACATTTTTCTTTGATGTTTTAATATCTGAAATTTCTGCCTTTCATTTGATATCTTTCATTCTTTGCAATGTTAGCCATGGTAATTAATAGACTCTTTAGGTGATCAGATTTTATCAGATTTAAATCAAAGTCAGAAAAATGACATATAGGCAATGTAGCCAGCAAAACTGTAAGCTACCAAATATTGCCAATTGAGTTTATGTGCTTGTTAAAAGTGATGAATTTTTAAAATGTCAATAATCTGTAAAATAGTTTTTACCATCTGAGAGAGAAAACATGAAAAAAATTTAATAACTTTTTCATGACCTTCTATCTTTTCTCTTTCTTCAGATATACAAAAGATGAGAATTCTTCGAGAGATTTGAAACAGAAAATCAACTTTGAATTAACTGCAATTGATATTAGACTTTTGTGAATAATGGAAATAGTCAATGAAATATTTTGTTTATTTTATAAAATTTGCCTTAAGAAACATCTGCAAGCAAAGTTATAAAGGATCTATAATTATGAATAGCTTCAAAAAGGATGTAGTGTGCTTACTAAAGGGCATTCACAGTTCTACTGTCTCTCAGCAGAGTCACAAGGAAATTAATTTAAGGTCTTCATCCATAAATATGTGCCAGAGACATTATGAGCAAAGACACTGTTACATTCCAATTCAATTTCTTGATATGGAATGACTTTGGATTTATTTCATCTGGATGGCGTGAACTACGTATGTAGAGGACGGTGAAAACCCCGCGACTTCTTGCAACATCCCTGAACAGTAGGAAGGTATATGACTTCAATTAAAAATCCTCCTTCTCCTTCAAGATAGTCTGGAAATGGTAGAATGTTTTATAGCATTATATCTCACTCACAGAGAAGACAATCATCCATTTCAGCAATGCATCTTCAAATCCTAGCAGCAGCTAGAATTAAAAACCTGCATATTACAGTAGTCTCTTGTACAGTATTTCAGTAGAACTGAATATTCAGGAATGTTCCTGTCCTTGTCTTTCTATCATATTTTTGCATTCTTACTGTTAATCATTTATCTGTTTTCTTTACCTGTTTATAGTTTTTCCTTCCTTCTGTGTTTTTTTGGTATTTTTGGAGGGTATTAGTTCTTATATTATTTTCTCTGGGTTTAGGGCACAGGAGGCATTCACAGAAGTCATATTAATATTTACTGTTATAAACAAATAATGAAAACATGGAAAGCAAAACTTAAAAGCAATGAAGTAGAAAAAGTGTTTTAATTTTTCAAATAAAACACAAGGTGCTGTTTTCTAATATATCCTATTACTTTGGATACCCCGACATCAACAAATAAGGTAATTTTATTTTAGTGAAGCTGCATGAGCATTACAAAATCTTGACATTAACATCTTCTCATCTTCTTAACTTTTAATACTTTTAATGATCTTTTCACTTCACCTGAATAATGACTGACATCTGGATCTCAAAGCCATCAAGCATAATAATCTAGCAAATGTATCAGGCAAGAAACTGAAAGCTTCATTAAAGAATCTGCTTAATTAACCTCCATATCTACAGTGCTATGGACATTTTCAGAAGACTCCAGTGGATACAATTTTGTCATAAGCAAAGAACCATTCACAGTGTTCAGGTAGGTCTGGGCCACCTTTTGCAATTTCCAGCTTGCCCTCCTTCAGATCAGTGGCTGCTAGGGTATGCATAATTATCTATTTAATTCACTGAAGTCAAATAACAGTGGCAGGAGTTACTTTCATTTGCATGTGTAAAGGAAGAAACTACTTAGGTTTTTTTACAGAAAGCTTTCTTAATACCGTTGTGCCTTTAGTAGGTGTTCACATGTCCCCATCATGTTAATCGGTGAAGACTTTATGAAATTGACACATCTTTAAAGAATCCTTTTGTTTGAAAGTAATTATTTCCTCGTAGTTATGGCTATTATAATCACAGTTATACCTATATATACAAGTAAAATGAAATATACTGTAGAAAAAAATGATAGTTTTTTGAATAAAGAATCTTGATAAAACATCCAATATTGCTGGCAGCAAATTACATTAATAACGGAATATTAACAACAATCCATTTGAAAAGCTCACTTTAAGGTTTTTTTTGCAATGGTTTAGAAATCAATTTCCTTATAGTCCTTTTTTTTTTTTTTTTTAAGAAAAATCTGGCTTAATTTATGTAAAGGAATGTATTTTAGCCACGTTAACACTCAGAGTCCTAAAGTACCCATGAGAAATATATTTACTTCTTTGAGAAGTCAGAATTAAAATCATGTGAAAAATTAAAAATAGCTCTTCTACTCAGTGCCATCCCTCTTGGAAATACAAATGCAATATTTTCATCACCCAAAGATCTGTTTCAAATAGATATTATTGAATATTTTAATGATTGTATAGGATTAAAATAAATAAATAAATAAATAAAGGTAACAGTAATACCCTCCAAGTCCTTCCTTGAAAGCCCCACTGGGAAGAATATCAGCTACTTCTAGCATGGAACATCTTTTGCAAATAATTTCTGAAGTGCACTTTTGATGTAGGTTTTCTCTGTTGAATTAATTACAAAACTATGTGCTGCAGTTTGCAGAACTTTGTCATTTTCATAATATTTCTCGAGGCTCAGCCATTCTCTGGTACTAAAGTTATCATGAGGCCAGAAATGGCCACAGCTCGCTATTCCTGACACAGAAATCAAATGAGTATGCAGAATTATCTCCTTCAATATAAATTTAAATATAAATTTACATTTAAATTTTATATTTCCACCTTTAGACATGTCCCTTTGCAACAACAAAGATACAAACCATATTTCTCTACTAGTATTCATCCTCTGGATTTTTTTTTTTCTGAGAGAGAGACCATAGATCAAATAATTCCAAAGGCTATTCCAGTTTCTTCCAAGGTAATTCTGCTGATATGAATGGAATAGCCTGTTTGAAAATATGTTCTAACAGTGAGCAAAATGGCCTCAGTTGTTTAGCAATAAAACCTTTCAGACTCTGCCTCCTCACATAGTGTATCTCCTATCCGAGACATATTTATCTCTCTTTACTACTCATTTTCTTTACTTTGATTTAGAAGGAACAAAACCACAAAACCTAGAAGGATGAGTCTTCCTGACCCGAGCTCCCTTCTTCTCCTTATGATTCACAGTAACATGGAAATGACCACTTTACAAAACCTCAGCAAACCAGTTACTGGCAGAAAGTCAACTCTTTCACCAGTTAGTATCACCAGGCATCTCCAATACTTTTTCCAAACGGTACTCGAGGATCATCAAGGGCTCGCTGCCTGAGTCTGCATTCCATGTTGTTCTAAACTGACAGTATCAGACACTCTGAATTAGTTAATATCACACAAAAGGTAGTTATGTTAATTTTCCATGCATGTGCACACACATAGATAATAGCTAGGCAGCCGGTTTGCTGGTATGCATCACTGCTTATCATGCTGATTATAATCATCTCATTGCTACCTTATTCTTCCTCCATCTGTTTGTTGAATCCATCTGTTGTCTACCCTCTTTTAATGAGATTGCAAGTTCTTTGCAGTAGGGAGAATTTCCTTCTTATTTGTTTTGAATGGAGTTAGGAAGAGCAGGTTGATGCTATCCAAGGTGTTACTGTGGTTTAGATGATGGTTATAAGAATAATCTAAATAACATTTTTTTTTTTTTCCTCTGGGAACAGTTTTAGGAAAGACTCATAGAGAGGTGTTTTAACTTAAAGGTGTGGTAATATGACTCGCAGTAAATTGTTTTGTATGAAAGATTTTTTTCTTAAATGACTCTTTTAAAATAATTTTCCTATCTTTTCAGGTTCACAGAGTTTCTAGGAATGCAAATAAAACTTTTGAAATCCTTTGACTTCAGAGTCTGTGCAACAGATGTCTACTCAGATGATTCAAAGAGATTTCCTTTTAATATATATATATATTGTGATAGCTAGGTTAAAGTAGGAAAAGTAAAAATGTTCATTATGTTGGATAAATCAAATTTGCCCAGTCTATAAGGAAAAAGTGGTTTCTGACTGAAAACCACAAGAGTGACTCCAGAGGAAGGCCACAAAGATGATCAGAAGCTGGAGCACCTCTCCTATAAAGACAAGCTGAGAGAGTCAGGGTTGTTCAGCTGCTCCAGGGAAGTCTCATAGCAGCTTTTTTGTACCTGCAGGCAGCCTACAGAAGAGGTGGGGAGAGACTCTTGATCAGGGAGTGTAATGACCAGAAAAGGGTAATGATTTTAAAATGAAAGAGAGGAGATTTAGATTAGATATTAGGAAGAAATTCTTTACTGTGAGAGTGATGAGACACTGGAACAGGTTGCCCTGAGAAGTTGTGGATGCCCCATACCTGGCAGTGTTCAAGGACAAGCTGGATGGGGCGTTGAGCAACCTGATCTAGTGGGAGGTGTCCCTGTCCATGGCAGGGGGGTTGGAACTCTATGATCTTTAAGGTCTCTTCCAACTCTAACCATTCTATGATTCTATGAAGATCTTGAAGTAAAAAAAAAAAGTTCTGATTTCCTTGGAAATTTTAGTTTCTTCATTTACTTGCTTCCTACTTTTATGTTTTTAACTGACAATGTGGAAGGTGCTGCAAGGAAGTGAAACTCAGATGAACTGTTCTACTACTCTCTTCCCCATCCTGAATTCTTTGCTCTTAACCTGCCTCAAGTGTAAAATGCAGTGAGAATCAGGCCAGATAGAATCGTACATTGCCCTGAAAACACTTGAAACATGGAGAGGACAGGTAACTCACAGTTTCCAATTAGCCGCTTGCATTGTCCCAAACAAAATTCTCACCTGGTCTGCTTTCAGTCTCAAATCAACACATAAGTTATTTCTCTTTTAAAATTTCTTTTCCCACTCCAAGTGCTACATGAGGATTAAAAAACAACAATATGTAAATGTCAGCAAGACTGCATCTTAATAACTTAAAAGAGCAGGCAGCAAATTTAAACCCTGTAGGTTATCAAGTGACAAGGACTTTTAAACTTTTAAACAGCATAATGAAAAACTGTTACAGACTTCACTAACTTTTCATTTTATTTTAGGATTAATTGTTCACTGGGAAAAGGCCATTTTTCTCATGTTAAAATAGCTGATATGGGTGAGTTCTGTGAGGAATTTCAAAATCCTGTATAATTAGTTGATAAGAACCTATTAACTGCCATTTGCATCATATTCATTAGCCCATAGAAAAAAAAAAAAAGACTTTTTACTTCTTATCTTTTATGATTTATTTAAGAGATCACGAGTTCAGCTTAAAAGTATTAGATGAAAAATAGTGAAAATCATCCCTTTAAGTAAAAATTACATCCATGATACCTCATCTTTCATTCTTTAGAAACTGAAATTTGTCTTGCAGGGTGGGATGGGTGAATAGATAGATAGATAGATAGATAGATAGATAGATAGATAGATAGATAGATAGATAGATAGATAGATAGATAGATAGATAGAGATAGGAATTTTCCAGATTTTGCCATTACATAGATCTGAACCTGTCTGTAATATATTGATCTCTGAAACACCCCACAATATTATATGTTATTATCTTGCTACAGACACCAGGAGTAATTGTAATATGACAGGAGTAATATGTGCAATATGACAAATTCTCCATCAATATAGTGTTTATATAGAGGATCAAGTTCTTACAAGAGAGTGGGCTTTGATATGGTCTCTTCACATAGCTGTTACATTGACCTAGCCTGTGCTGCTCAACCAATAACAACAAATTCAATCTGTGGTTTGGGAACCTCTGCAGTTTACATGGGGAGTGAGAGAAAGATGATTTGTGTACATGTGTATGTGTTTCTGTGTGTGTGTGTGGAAGTTGCACATGGGTGACACAGCTCCTGGATGGGAGGAAGACAAGAGGTGATGAGGGGAAAGACAGCCATTCTTAGCTGCCCTATCAGGATTAATTTATGATTTTACTCACCAAAATGCCTCTTCCAGCATAGTCTCAATGTTGGCAATAAGTGTGAGATCTGCAGATCCCAGGTGAGGGAACTCCTCAACCCATAGTGCTCGACATGTGTAGAGAGAGAGGACAGCCAAACAGTCCTCATCTACATGACTGACACTTGTTATGCAAAATATCAATCCATTTAATTTAAAGGGTCATTATGACACAAGAAAAAGTGACCAAACTGCCCTTTGCCTTTAATGAAAATTCAAGGTTTTTCCTTCTGTGTTGGTGCTTGTAATACAAAATAACAATCCAGCAGGAGCTCTAGAGGATTGAGAGTGGTCAGTAGTGGTGAAGGAGGCTATGGGTAGGTGGGAGCAAAGGCAGCCATCAAAGGAGGTGTAAACTCTGTGAAATTCTAGACAGGTTTACAAGGAGGGTTGAAGAGAGCCTGGTGGTTTGGAATGAGGGGTAGGGAGTATTCAGGAGGATGCAGTAGCCTTAGGTGGATAGTACTGATGTGCTTTTCATTCTTCTCAGCTCTCTAACCTAATTCATTTCTTGTCTTTTATTTAAAAAAAAAAAAAAAAAAAGAAAAGAAAAAGAAAAAGCTTTTTCAGAAAGTTAGTCTTATGGTTAAAATGACTGAAAGTTTACTTGAATGTGCCTGATTATTTTTATTTATTATTTTTTTTTAACTGAAGTTTGAGTGCACGTTGCATTTTAACCCTTATACTTACAACTTGCCTTTTGATCCACCAGAAAGGCAACAAAAGTAATTCATTATGAGTCAACTGGATTAAGACATGCTCACCTATACGTGAATGGGTACGCTGCTCTGGCCTCAATCTTCTTACGTCTACAGTTTCTGTCTCTTCCACGTAGGAATAACAGAACAAGTTAAGAAAGTAAAATTAAAAAACCATAGAAATGCCTTCTGTATGTAGGCAAATGCAAATGTAAAATAAATATATGTTTCTCCCAGTGATGCTGATGACTCCTGGAAGAAAACCACCCTACATTTTTGAGAGGAAATACACTCTGATTTCTGCCTTTTTGTGTATGTTCATACACAGGTTTACCTCAGACTGGTATTTGCTGCTAACCCTAAAATGGTAGATGTCCTCTGGCTCATAAATACATTATTATATTTCATAAAAATAGGGTTAATAGTGCTCTTGAAATTTGGTCATTCATCTGTGCATTGTTACATTTAAGAACCAAAGTTTATTTTCACTTTCTAATCCAAAATAACACTTGATCAGAGTGAGAAAAGCCAACACAAGTTTGCATCTCAAATCCGAGAATCATAGATCCTACTCTTTAATCTGTGTATTTACTAACACTACTGGGCTGACCGGGTTTTAGGTATTAAAAAATTAGTGCGTAGAGTGTGAGATTTAACAGGATATCCAGACAGGAGAACTGACACTTAAATTGAAATTTGTTGTCAAACACTGAAATGCAGACAGCTCCTTGCAGTAACATGTTAGATCTCTACTAGTAAGATCCCTTAACTTTGTATATGTAATTCTTTTGGGTGGTTTATTGCTGTTGTTAAGGGACAATTGGGACTGAAAAGGGAAAACTGTTCTGCTCACTACAACAACCAAGGCAGCTGTTAAACAAGAACTTAATTTACGCTGAAAGGGAACATTTTTAATTTGCAAAATCATAATCATTATTTGTTTGATACTTATGAATATTGTGTTTAATCAAACATTTTGTTCAATGATGTCCATTATTCATGGGAAGTTGAAAACTATATGAAGCAAAAAGTTGTATAAATTAATAGAGTTGTAAAATCTCAAGCATTTTTTTGGGGTGTGTTTTCAATCGCTAAGAGCAAGATTCTTACTGGAAAAAAAATGTTTGACATAAAAGGCATAAAGCCTTGACTTTCACTTGCATTTTGATATGCATTTTCACATGACCTCTTTAGAGTAGAACTACAATCTAAGGAGCTTTACAAACAAGGAAAACTAAAGAGATATGTGGGGGAGCAAAGCAGAAGTATAAACAAGGGTGCAAATGAGAGGAAGATATTTGAATCTGAATGGTCAGTTAATGATTCAATTAGTTTTTCACTTTGTTAAACTATGATAATCCTTCTCTACTAGCTCTCCATATTGAAGCCTGTTGAAAGAAAGAATGCAAAGGATCTTAAGAAAATTCTAAGAAAAAGAGTAAAGCCTTTTGTAAATCATTGCTGCTTCCCAACAAAATGCTGCTTATGAACAATAACGTGGATGCGAGGCAGATATTTTACTGAGCCTAGGATTCTGAACAGGTTTGGTCTGAATAAAAGCTATCAGTGTGAAGTGATTCCTTCAGTTATGCAGGCTGATTGAAGTACAAGTCTGGCTTCGAGATTGGTGAGAACCTAGAAAGTCCTACATACTGTGACTTACTTCTTCATCTTCCCTAATCTTATCACTTTATGTTTATCTTTCCACCATACATTTTAATTTCTTTTTCTCTTCTCCACTCTTTCTTCCCCAACCTCAAAGCTTCCTTCCATGCTAGATACCTTCTGCATTTCTCCATAGGGCAGAGATATGGAAATAGAGCTTTCAAAAATGCATGTATGTAAGCACATATCTATATGTACGGACACATATGCATATGGGTAAATTAATGTATGAAGGCTCTACAAAGATGGCATTCTGGTTTGCAGTTTCTAAAAGGGGGCTGTGCAGATAGGTGACTGCAACTGTTTATTATGAGGGTGCTAGTGAGTAAAAGGTACTGATTAAAATATACAACGCCTGACATTTGGCACCAAGGCAGCACTACATTCCCCGCCCTTTTAAGCGCTGTGTTGAAATTAAGTGGTGGTTACATGGAGTCAAATAACTGTTAAGTAATGGCTTACATTAATGGATTACTTAAAAATCCCAAGAAGTTATCCGATTACTTTACAGGCCAACAAATAATGCTATTTACTGAACTACTTTTCTTGGCAATCCTGTCATTCCTAACCACAGCGTGAATGATTATTAATGATATCATGGCAGTCATGGTATTCAGTATGGCCTCAGTCTCGCTACATAATTTAAATGCCTTATGCAAACAGAGTTAGACACTTGTGATCTATTGCTTCTGTGAGAAAGTAATCATGAGCAGACAATTGATTACCATTTTTGGATCCCATAATTTATCTTAACCACCTCCAGTAAGAAACAAGGTGATGTCTAGACATAACCTTTTCCAGCAAGGGTAGGTGTTTGTGCTGGTATAGTGTAAGACGTCTATAGGCTTCATGGGTTCCTCAAGCTTAACCCAAATAAGAATTAATTCTAATAAGAGTTAGACTACAATGAGAGCTGCCTCGGCATTTGTATCACCCTAACTAAGTGCATTTTAAATTGACTTATGTTAATTACCTGCAATGCTATTTTGTAAACCACAGATGGAAAAGAAAAGGAGGCAGTAAATTTCTTCCTGCAGGGAGTGGGCTGAGCAGACAGAGGTATGGGAGCTTCACTCCCTCCCACCTCTGCTGGCCTTCCTTCTGTTCCACCTTGCCCAGGCACACAGGCACAGGCTTCCACACCATGTTGGTGGTGACATAACCATGTTGGTTGCCATGAGGATCTATCCTCCTTCACTCCTTCCACTTTTGCCTAGGGCTAGAGCAACAAAATCTGACTCCCTACTTTAAATGGGAGAGTCACATAAGCCACATAAAATACCTGTTAATGTTACCATTAATGTTACCATATTGAAAATATTTTTCACCTCTTAAGTGATTTTGACCCTGTACACCGGGATGGAAAGGAGACTAGAATACGAAGTTTGTAAATAAATTAAGATGAAACTAACATTGGAATAAAACACACAGCCACCTTTTTAACACTTAAAATATGTGTTAAAAGATGTGTGTAGGTGTTCTGCATTAGCTTGGATTTCACATTTTAAAAATTCCAAATGTCGTTAAAGCTATAATTATGTTCCAAAATACTTTTTTTTTTTTTTTTTTTGACACTATCCTTTGTGGTTTTAATTCAATGTATGAAATATTCTCAATTAAATAACAAATGTGTTATGCAATTGGTATTATTATGAAAGCTGATGGATACCTTCTACTACTCTCTAGGCAGAAACACTTTTCTTTAAAACAATAAGCATAACTTGTCAGTTCCTTCAACTTCAGAAGTAAATGACATTCTTTTTTTTGCTAAGCTTCCATTTTAACCATGGAAGGGGATATTTTTATTGAATTCACCAATGCAACAAATGCAATTCATTGCCTTATTGTAACACTGCTGACATTTAAAATAATTTTTATCATGCTTTTTATTTAGTTTTAATTTCTGATTCATTATAATATTGTAGATTCCTCTCCTCTCCTTTCTCTCTTTTTTTTTTCCTTCTCTATAATCTTTCAGTTAAATCCTTAGGATCCTTGTCACTACTAAACTGGATTAAGGTCCTGTTTCCAGATGAGATTAAAAACTAAGAAGCTTGTGAATGTAAAGGTAACCAAGAAGGTATTTTCTTTTCAGAAGGAGAAATGATGAAGCTTAAGCATGCAGAAAAGTGGTACAAATAGAATTTGATAACAGTTGCAGGCTTGTATTATTGTATGCAAGTATAAAAGAGTCCCAGAGTACCAATATAGGAAATAAGTCTTTAAACTAATGTCTTGAGCCACTTATGTAGAACTACTGTCTTATCTTTTTCCCTTCCAAAGGGACAGCAAATTGAATTCATGAGATTCCATGGAAATGATTACTCAATTTATTCGTAGCTACTTGTAGAGGCCAGGGAATGACTAGACTAAACAGTCCGTACTTCATGGGAAAATAGTTTTAGGTTTAACCCAGAGAACAGCTGAAAATTATGGTTCAAGGATAGTAGGACTAAAGCCAAGAGAGATGGTTGGTTTTAGACCCCAAAAGAAGCTGTTTGGCCTACTAAGATTTTCAGAAGCGGTTATAGTTTTACAAGTAAATAAAATAGCGGTCAAATCTAGTTTTGTAGCCCTAAAATCCAGCAGCAGAGCCTGATCATATTCATACTCTTAAGCCTGAGAAGTTAATGCCTGCACCCAAATTGTCTGTTAGCAGTTGTCCCCACACCATGTTAACTTCTGAAAGGAGCCTGGAAATAGTTTGATAGATCTGGTTCTCTCAGGACAAAAGCACACTAGGGGTCACTACAGAAAAGTAACTGAATCAGTGACCAGATATTAGTATGATTTCAAAGCCAGGGGATGATTCCTGGTACAATTTAATTTACTAACAAGATTTATCCAGAATGAAAGCAGTAAGGGAGTGGTAAACTCATGATCAGGGCATATAAGGTCTCCTTCAGGTTTCTGCTATGTTCTTCTAGCATCCTATTTTCCTCCCCTACTGTATACGATGTCCATTCAGCATCTCTATCAATGTAATCGGTATAAATCGTCTACTGAATGGGAGATTACACAGTATTAATGCACTACCTATTTAGCAGGCTGTAGCCCCAGTTTCTTTATTCTCTTATTTTTCCTCAGTGCGCTATTGAAAATAATAATAGTAATAAAAATGTCCTGTGGTTATATGAGATGTGCTTTATAAAAAGAGGAATCTTCCTTCTGTGTTCTAAGAGAGAATTGCTGAAATGAGAAAGTTTCAGCTAGTCTTGGGAAATATCTTTGGCATGTCAGTAGGACAACAGAGATGTCTGGTTCTTTAAAGGTGGCTGGGAACATCTCTTTTTTCAGCCTTTTTTGCAAAACTTTGTGAATGTTGAGCTAATAATTTAATCCTTTTGACCTCAGCTCTTTCCCATAAAGTGGGAATAATAAAGATTTTGCTCATGTCACTTGTGGCTGTCTGATTTTTTAAGCTACTAAAGGCCCACTCTGCTTTCCCTGTTTGGGAATACCTTGCTCAGTTCAGTATACGAGGGTTGCAATTTAGAGCACCTGGAGAGTATTATAAAAATGCTGATATAACTGCAAAGAAAAATTGACAATAGTAAGTAAGGAAAACATGGAAGGTGTTATGACTTGCTAAAATTATTAAACTTAGTATTTATTGCTTAATGTAATTCCTGGACCATACAGATAATTCTTTAAAGTGGAACCAAGTTTTATGATTCTTTTTTTAACAGATGGGAAAAAAGGGATAGAAAAATGAAGTTAGAAAGAAGCAGGGGACTCTATACTGGAACAAGTTTTTCTTGGATTTTTTTGAGGGCCATAGCTACTAAAGATGTAATATTGCAGTATTTTTGATAATCAGCACATGCAAGGTTAGGTAACTTACATACTTTCATATCTTCTAGCTTTTTGGTTTCAACCAGTGGAATGTGAATTGAGACGAGGTTAATTCTTCAAGTTTCTGTAATGCAATGTAGCAGGGATTTAGTGTTATTAAACCAATAGATTCATAACATTCAGAAGATGAGAAAGGTCACATCATCTGTGGAAACAAACTGCAACAACAATTAAGGCTGATCAGTGGGTATCTTTTATCTTAAAATAATTTGTGATCATAAATGATCTGCATGATGGAATCAAGTGTGCCCTGATGAAATTTGTTGACAACACCAAACTGAGTGGGGAAGTGAACACCTCAGAAAGGAGAGCCAGCCTGCAGGAAGACCTGGACAGGCTGGAAGACTGGGCTAACAAGAACCTTATAAAGTTCAACAAGGTCAAGTATACGGTCTTGCGTGTGAGAAAACATAACCCAGGGATGCAGCACTACTCTACCCATCTGGAGAGTAGCTCAGCAGAAAGGGACCTGGGTGTCCTGGTGGACAGCAAGCTCAATATGAGAGAACAGTGTGCAGCCACAGTAAAAAAAGGCAACAGGATGCAGAGATTATCCCATTCAGCACTTTTCAAGCCACACTTGGAACACTGTGTTCAGTTTTGGTCCCTGCTACGCAAAAAAGAAGTGAACAAACTGGAGAGGGTCAAGAGAAGGAACACAAAGACGATCACGGTACAGGCTGCTCCTGTGTTGATTGTTGCAGATGTTATTAAAAGAAGACAATACTTTAGGAAACTACTGTCCTGGTTTGAGGTAAAACAGAACCAATTTTCTGGTTTACAGTTTTACTTTTTCAGCTGGGCTTCTCCTAACTAACTCAACTCTGAAAGGAACAGCATATTAGTCAGAAACTGTTCTCTCTCAGTGATGAGATCTCATCACCCCAAGGGATGGTGCAGAGAGGCCCTTGCTTATACTTATTGCTGGAACAACCAAGGGCAGGGAATTTCGTTATTTGCTCCATTGGAGGGTTGAAAGTGGGAAATGTAGAGGGGTCACATATGTAGGGAGAAGTGGACAGAACAGGTGACCCAAAATTGACCAACTGGGGTATTCCATCCCATCCACATCANTCTGTCAGTCTGGTTTTGTTAATTTTAAACTCTCTTAGTACAAATGAAACTACCTCTCTTAGTAGAAATGAAAAGAAAAAATAAAGGCAAATCAAGCATGCCCAGAGAAGGGCAAAAAAGATGGTGGGGAATCTAGACGCCAGGTCTTATGAGGAGCGGCTGAGGGAACTGGGGTTGTTCAGCCTGGAGAAAAGAAGGTTGAGGGGAGACCTTATCACTCTCTACAACTACCTGAAAGGGAGGTTGTAGAGAGGCAAGGGTCTCTATCTTCTCCCAAGTCACAGGCGACAGGAAAAGAGGAAATGGCCTCAGATTGAATCAGGAGATGTTTAGATTGTATAGTAGGAAAAATTTCTTCATTGAAATGGTAATCAAACATTGAAACAGGCTGCCCAGGGAAGTGATGGAATTAGCATCCCTGCAGGTATCTAAAAGACGAGTAGATGTAGCACCTGAGGAACGTGGTTTAGTGGTGATTTTTGTCAGTATTAGATTAATGGTTGGACTAGGTGCTTTTAAATGTCCCTTCCAACCTGGACAATTCTGTCGTTCCAAGTGATGCTATAAAATGTGCACATGGAATTCACCTGGATACCTTTTTTCTTACCAAAATCTTTAATTTATTGAGGGGAATAGTATTTTTTTCTTAAGACTTATTTCCCAAGGAACACATCTCCTACCCTTCTCATACAAGAAGTGACTAGCTATTGTTTAGTAGCAAGAGCTGTCTTGCTGACTTTCCTTGTCAAAATCAGCCATTACCTGGCATATGGCAAAAATCTTCCTTCTTAACACAAAAGGTAAGTAGGTTTCTGTCATCATACTGTTTGTTTTCCCAGAGAAGTATCATCCAAATTAATAGAGTTGCAGAAATTCAACTGGAATAACTCCACCTACATATTTCAATGGATAGTTTCTCAGTCTTAAGTTCTGCATGTGTACCTTTACTGGCAGGATCAATACCTTAATTAACTACTGTGGGTAAGAAAATGTTATGTCTAATAACAAATAATTTCCATCATCAGCATTAGTCTTTGCACACAAAAAAATGTCATTAATAACCTAAACTTTTCTATGGCCTGTCTTGTTTTTAACACATTGACACATTCTGTTTGGAAAGTTTTTGTCTTAAATAAATTAATTTCCATGTATTTTTAATGTGAGTGAAATGTAAAAACTGAATCTTTTAAAAAGTAAATAACATTCCAAGCCAAATATGTAAAATATAAATTAATTTTCAACCTACTATATAACATTCTTATGACACAAATCCCTTTGAAACAGGTCATTTCCTATTATTTAGATGCCTAATATTCAGTTTTCAAATGTGAAAATCCAGAGTTTTCCATTTAAAGAATGTGTATATATTTACAAAGGGTTAAATATTTCAATGCAATAAATGGTTAAATATTTCAATGTATTTAGTAAACTGGGGTGGAAGTGTTTTCCTTAAATAACACCTGTAAGATTTAAAACAATAGCAGAGAAATTTCAGGTTTTGTGGCAAGGTAATGACCCATCAATGTCCCAGATTTCCAAATCTAAAGTTGATTTGCAGGGAAATATTTCCAGAGTATTATTCTGTGAATTTATGCTCATAAACTCCCCTTGAATTTGTCTGGGTATATATGACTTTTATATTCACTTACAGTGCAGAAAAAAAGAGCTAAAGGCAGAGAAGGGATGTCTGTTCTACCTTTTTTTTGTTTTAGTACTGTACACATTAGAGCTTCGGATTCCATGGATACAAATTTCGTCAGCTGTACACAAAAGGTATTTATAGCTGCTCAAAATTTTCCCCCAAGAGGCACGTCTACCTCACACAGTGGAGCATTGTGCAAGGACCTCTGTGCTGTCTTTGAGCAACCTGATGCATCCAGCCAGCATGGAACAGCTCGGAGCTTGCCCCCAGGTACTATGTCACCTTTAAGGTACCTCGTGCAGACATGCCCTGTGTTTGCTGGGTTATTCTCCTTTGGTTCATGCCTCTCTGTGCAAACACCTCCACCCACCGATTTTCAGAACAAAAGATATCACACTGACAATAAACCTGAAACAAAGCCTGAAGTTGACCTGCCCTTGGGAATGTCTCAGTTCAGAGCTGGTATTTATGTCTGACCCGGCTTACTCCCTCTGTTGCCAAAGCAAAACCTTGGACTGGACACATGCAGATGCCATAAGCAAGTGGATCTGAATCTAAATCTTAATAATTTTTATGATTGGTGACACTGTTCATTGAATTCACAGGCCTAGTAAAATTTGAAGTCTTGAGGAGTATTGAATTGGCTAAATCAGATTGACTGTTGGTGCTGGTCTCTTCTCATGGGTGATAGAATGAGAGGGAATGGCTGCAAGCTGCAGCAGGGTAGGTTTAAGCTGAACATTAGGATAGAATTCTTCACAGAAAGAGTGGTCAGGCATTGGAATAGACTGTCTAGGGAGGGGATGAGAGTTACCATCCCTGAATGTCGATTCAGAGTTGATTAGATGTGGTGTTTGGGGGATATGATGTAGGGGAGAACTTTGTAGAGTAGGGCTGATGGTTGGACTTGATGATCCCAAGGGTCTCTTCCAACCTAAATGATTCTATGACTGACTCAGATGTTAAATACTTTCCACACTGAAGTAAAGCTGATCTTCAGTCACAAACTTTTTCATCAGAGAGACTCAAGGGAGCAGCTGAGTTGGAAGTTATCCAGTTGCCCCCACATCGGCATCCAGTATCATTTGGGATGCCTGCAGTTACCATTCCAGAAGGTCTCCAATCTCCCACAGGTTTTTTTTGTGATTTCTGTCCCTTCTATGCAGCTGTCTCAGATACCCTAAGAAATTTCAAATTACACTAGATGCCTGTGTGTGGTCATCACAGGCACCTCACTCATAGTGTAAGAGCTCTACAACGGTTAAATTTAATTCAAGATCAAGCCACCTAAATTTAGGTGTCTCCATGCTGGTACCTCAAATTAAAGTGAGCAGCTATGTGTAGACAACTCAGCCAAGCCTTTGCTGCCTTTGTTTCTCTTATTTCCATGGGAAGGCTGCTTCAGATTTTCAATGTCCTGAATGTCACACGGTGCTCACAATCTTTTGCCTAAACTTGAAACAAATATGAGGGTAATAATTTCTCTAAAATGTTCATCAGGTTTTTCTTCCTCTTGTGAAATAATGCTCTCAGTCCCAATCACTCCTTTGTTGAGATGAATTACGACTTGAGTACTGGGGCAGGATTTCCTCTTTCAGGAGTGTGTGAATATGTGTGTAGGTGTTTTGGAAGGAGGAGGCAGCCAGAGGAGAACTGAAACACACCTTCATTAAGACAAAATGCCAATGAAATATGTTGTTCCAGTCCACACCAATCTTAAAAGCAAAGATTAAAAAATAATTCTGCACTAAAATAAACAGACCAGAAGCCTTTACCTAGCCCCATCCAAGTCACTAAAATGGAAAACTGTTAGCTCAGATTTTGCAAAGTTTCTCAGGAACTAAGAGTAGGTAGTTTTTTGGTGCTATGATTTTTGATAGTGCGTATTTGTGATCTCAATAAATAAAAAGAAAAAAAACACCTCAGTTTTTTAAAAACTAAACTACGTCCTCTTTAAAATTAAGGAAAGGAGATATGTAAAAGATGAATCACAACTGTGGGCTATATATATTCTTTAACTAGGTGACTTTGCTACCTTTTTTCTTTTTTGGATTTTCCTCTGTAGAAACCACTCCTCACTGATGGTAAGGAGAGAGGCCAAAGAACTCAGATGAGGTTCTTAGAGAGCAGATGATTGATTTAACAAGATGACAAGGTTGTGCCCCCAGTAACAAGGGAATTCAGCCTGTGACTGTGTCTGCAAGAAGTTACTGCAGTTATCCCCAGTTCCAGGTTTGATCCGCTTTTGCTCTCTCCAGTACAAATGTAAATCAGCCCAAATTGAGTCCACTGACTTGAAGTTCGCGCTGAGTCAGAATTTGTCCCCCCCTTTTTTAATGTTTCTGTCTCAAAAGAGCTTTGAGCTGTTTATATTCATGGTTATTCTCCATAATTTTCCTTACACATCTCTTCAAACATTTTTGATTACATCAAATCCTGTTGCCTGTAAAACTGAAGGAGAATATGTGCAATCCACTCTATGCACTATTTTAAAGTTAGTTACCCCGATGATTTACCTTTCTGGCTTAAAGACCAGAATGTTAGGGTCAGAAGCGCAGCTTTTTTCAAACCTTAGTCTGGTTCACTTCTCAGCAGAGTTCAATGTAATGACTTCCTGTAGCCCTTATTAATTGAAAGTAAGTCACTTGGATTCCATTCGCCTTGTGTCAAGAGCTGCAGCTCTCTGGGATCAGTGGAGGAAGCTGAGAGTACAATATTCCTAGTGAAAAAGATCCAGAAACTAAATATGGTGCAGTCCCGCACCGAACCTTCCCATCTTTAATTTGTTATACTTTCTGATTCACAATGGAGATCTTTTATTCTCTACTTTATTTTGAAACAGGTGGCTGAATTTGGAAAGGGGCTGGTACTGCAGGGTTACACCCTGAAGGGATATATGATTATAATGAGGTAGCGTGGTACAAAGAAGAACAGGAATGAGAAGTACTCTTAACCATAAATTCAGAGCTGGGCTACAGGCAACCCAGAGATCTGAATGGGTACTGTTTAAAATACATCATAGCAGGAATTATTAAAAAAAAACCTTATGTTGCACTGATGGCTTGTGCATTGAAAACATCTCCTCCAAGTCTCTCCCTCCATTGTGCTGAATGATTTAATAGAAGCAGATCCCGGGAGTTAGATTCTTAAGCAGTCTGTTAGTTGGTGTAACTCTGCCTTGGCTGAGAATCTGGCCTGAAAGTTGTTACCATCTCCAGTTGGGTTTTTTGTTGTGATTCCAGAAGATGCTGCTTGGTAGATGTTTGTTCCTGCTGAAAGGAAATGGAGATTATCTGGTGGAGTGACGCAGGGAGTCTCAGCAACTGCTCTACTGAGGGCAAAAAAGACTCTATGTTACGTTCTATCACGTGTATGTTACGTGGAGACAACAAAGTGATAGAGATGCTGCTCAGTTCTGAGCTTTCTTTTAACCTTAAAACACTGTTCTATTTTTTAAAGGATGGCCCATTTTGAAGGAATTATGCTAATCATACTGCTAATAGTCAGGCTACTGTTAACAATCATGTGGGAGACATTGAGACAGAATGTTATGGTGAACAGTTTAATCCATGGCCATTGTCTTCTACCTCTGCTCCCTACTGAGATTGCCAATGAGAGTGTTTATTGTCAAAACTTGCTTTTGATTGCAGGTAAGTCATGGAAAGATAAGAGGGAATTTCTTTTCATTTTTACTCTCTGCATTCTGTGGAAGTAAAAAAATAGATGGCACTGCCAGGACTCAGTACCCGCCTGGATGGCTCTCAG
>VZTM01017871.1:0-25799 GCA_013400555.1 Jacana jacana | reverse complement strand
CCGAACCTCTCCTCTCCAAACCTCTCCAAACCTCTTCTCTCTCAACCTCTCTGAACCTCTCCATTCCACTGATTTAGTTGTTTTTTCGGTTTGTGCTTTATATCTCCCCCTTGACCCTTTCCCTTATATTTCCATTTACAATATTTCTTTTAATAGTTTTAGGTGTGGCTCACCTTTGAAATTACTTTGTCCATCCCTGCTGCTATATTAGGAAATACCTACATTAGAAATTCTGAAACCAGATGAGTTTTCTTCTCCTTCAGTTTTGCTCTTATTTTTTCAGATCTGTTGTACAAGGTTGTCCTCTGCCTGTCATTCAGGTCTATACTCTTTTACTCAGACTTCACTGTAGCTTTCAAACTCTCAACCTTACTTATTCTTACATCTCTGAGACCAGTCTTTCCTACACAGCCACCCACATTGTCATGCAACCTATATTCTCTCAAGAGCATGTGAAACAATGCTTCTCCAAAGATGATTAATAAAGTCATCTCTCCCTTTGAGCCCTGCTATTAGCTGCCCCTCCTTTATGTCAAATACAACCTGATATTCTTCACTGTCAAAGCCATTTTGCTGTACACTCACCCTATCAACTCTGGTTTGAAATAACAACATTGTCATCCGTCTGTCCATGTCCCCCTCCTTCCCACATCTGACAGTTTCATTACATTTTGGAACAGATACTTCTGGGATTTTACATGTCATTCTTCATATGTGGAAAGCTATCCGTGTAGATGTGTCATTTTTTTTCTCAAATTCTCCTTAAACTTTGTCATACTGTACTATTCAGAATTAAAAATGGACAACAGCCTGGCTAGGATGAACTCTTTGTTTCATCCCACACCTATCTGTCCACATAATCTGAATCTTGTGTTGCATTTCAATTGAAAGCTTACTTACATAGCACCTTGAATGAGCTTCTGACTGCTGGGCTTATGCAAATAGTTTTAATAAAAAAAAAAGTGCTCAGGAAGTTTTACTCCAGTTAAAACCAATTGAAAGACTTTATGGGAGTCTTCAAGTACCTTTTAGAGTAGAAACCATGATATATGACCATGCTATCCCAGCAGGAGCACCCAGTGCAGAATGCAAGTACAATGCCACCTGTAGACCAAGGCATTGAGACTGCTGTTTCAGCAGTGTGAATGCATTGTGGTTTTCCACCTCCTTTGCTCAGCATAAGGAGTAAGCCACTTCCCACCTTTTGCTGTCAGTGCAATGCCACTCTTCACAGCAAAATATGCAGCTGGGACAAAGCAGCAATTTTAGTTATGCCTGTTCCTGGCTCTTACTTCCTGGAGTTCTCCAATCCTCATGTAAGTCTCTGCTCTGCTGGGTGCAAGTTAGCCCAAAGCTATTAGTGATTTGGTGTAATGAGCAGAACGCACACAGAGTACTCTTCTTATTGATTGTACAGAATTAGAATATTAATTAGAGTTTGGATGTATACACACAACTAAATCATAAAATTACCTCCAGAAAAATACAACTCCCTAGCTGTCTCAACCCATCTAACATGCCCAAAACCAATTACTCCCTACAGCTTTCCAAAAGCACTTTATCTTTCTTTGAAGATGGCATCAGAAAAGATCCAACAGCTTTAATGGTCTAGCGGTGAGTTTCTGGCACCTCTGAGTCAAAAGCCCTGTAGGACACAATACACAAGCATTCTCAATGTAAATTCAATGTGCAGTCAAGTGACTGCATATTGAAATGTCTTTGTACAACTGTGAGGTCGCTCAAATATAAATCAGAACTGGGATTGCTGAGTTTTATTACAGCATGTTGGGATGACTATGGGAAGCAACCTTATAGTGTGATACCTTTTTGAAAGTGCTGGCAACATTTCCCTCCCTGTTGCAATCCAGCAGTACTTATTGAGCTGTACCACAATCAAAGCAACGTCTTATGTTGAGTATACTAAGAGTTAATTCAACTACATGGCTTTCTTTTGAGAAGAAAGCACTCAAACCTATCTGTGTAATGAATATTTTTATATTATACAATGCCACAGAGCTATCTCCTTTATAACAATGAGCTATCAAAAATAAATCTCTCATCTCTGTTATTTAATTCAAACTGCGAGGGAGAATGAAGACGAGATAGGGAAGAACAGTAGCTGTAGAAATGAAATCAGTTTGGTACTGCTGCAGAATCATTAAAGGGAGCAATATGGAATAAATTAATTGTGGTATAGCCAATATCCTGGCAGGTTTTGGCACTTACCTGGAGCCTGCAGAGATCACTCCAGGACTATGGGAGCAGTACATTATATCCAAGGCCTTTGTACTTCATTTTGTTGTCAGTCTAAGCAGCCAAGAGCAGGAATACATGTTTCAGGAAATTAAATATGAAATATTCTTGTGTCAAAGTCTAGAGTATAAAGTATCATTCCTACTTTAGCTGCTCAGAGTGCTAGGAAAGGAAAGTTCACAATGCTTGGTTGCAGAAGTAGTTGGTGGTTTTCTTCTAGTTGCTTGCTGCAGTGGTACAGAAAATATTCAAAACACATAGGGATTTTAGGGGTGCAACAGAGCTGACATGAGGTTTCTGTATGATCTTTGCTCCCAGCCAGAGACAATATAACAGAAATGTGGGCACTGTATAATAGCCAGTGTTTCTTTCCCAAGCTCTTAAAATTTTACCTTTTGGTATATCTTTTTTTATTATTCAATTGCAGAGATAGGAGATTGTTCTTTTTTGTCAGTTGACATGTTGTGAACAGGGAAAAAGACTTTAAATAAATAATTTACAATAAACAATTGAAGAATGTCAATGAGCATAATAGGGTCCTACAATAATTTCCTAAAACTGCAGAATATTTCTGTGTATCCTTAACCTTAAGCACACATAAACCCCATTTCAAACCATCATAATAGAACGTCTTGCTCCACCATAAAAAGCAAAAACCACTACATGAATAAAAAAAAAAAAAAAAGGAAAAGAAAATCAAACTCTTTTGAATCCTCTCATTAGACTCATTGAAAACGGAAATGGGAAAGAAAATTTTAAAAAAACATGTAGAAATGGCCTGTTGTATATTCTTTATTAACAGTATTGTGGTAGATCAGAGTGGGATTGGATTGTTCTCAGATTTTTGAAGGAATACAAAAAGCCATCAAAACCTCTACCGTGCAGTGCATTTGGATGTAAAAGTTAGCTTTATTAATAGTAAGTAAAAATAAAAAAATGGTGACCATTTCCATAGGTTTCCCAGCATTTTCTAATATCTCAGTATGGGTACAGTGAAGGAAAACTGTAAAAAGCAAACTTTATTCTTACAGCTTTATTGTTAGCAAAGTACTCCTTTGTTAAGAGGAAACAAAGAAATGTACTTACTGGCATGCACCATATTCCCCAAATCCATGTAGCTTGCTTACCTCCCTAAAACAACAGTACAATAGCTGATTATTTTTTGGTTCTTATGACAGAGAATTACAAGTCTGCATGTTACAGGTCAAATCCTACCCTCTGATATTTGAATACTCAGACCACCCCAGTGTTTTGCTAGCTTTCTACATCTGTTCAGAGAAACAAGTTTCACCAAATGCTTTCCAGCCAGCAAGCAGCCTTGGATGACTCATTTCCTTCATCAGCCTTTAGGATCAAACAACGGGCCAGATTCATCAAAGCATTTGGAAATACACTTAAACGTGTCTCTAACTGCACACTCAAATGTTCTGCCATGTTGGGATCAGCTGTTCCACCAGTCTGCCCAGGGATATTTCTCACAAAGTCTGCAACGCAAAGTGGAGCACTGATCTTTGGAAAGCTTTCCTTGGAAGCATCTGTGAATTTTAACCAGAGACAAGCTGGATGAAGTGTCACTTATTGCAAAGTGACACAGAGAAATTGGCAATGATGCGCCAAGGCCTCTATTGCCAAAATCCTGTCAGAGCACCATCAAAACAATTTCTGCCTTCAGAACGATATTCTAACCTATCCTCAGTGCTGAGCACACATATACAACACCAGCAAAGTAGTAGAAGTGAACAAAGATAACAGCTCTATTTTATGTAGCGTGAGAAATATCTTCTGGCTATTGGTCCCCATCTTCTGCTTCCTGAATCCACAGAGGAAACTCTGTGATTCTGGGAAAGGATGTAAATGTCTAGTTAATCGCTGCCTGGAAGGAAAGGAGAAGGTGTATCAACCCGTATAACCTCTCAGTGCTTTTGATTAGTGGTGTTATCTGTCCCCTCTGGGAAGAGTCGACTCCTCCTCCTGCCCATCTGCAACCTTCTGCTCCCCTTGCAGTCTGGCAGGGCTCTGGGGCTCTGCTGAGCCAGCAACAGGAGCCATGAGGGAGGCAGAGACATGCAGGGGTAACAGGGAGGGCTGGCTGCACTGCTGGAGCCTGACAGCAGGAGCTGCCTTTCAGCAGAGGCTCCTCGCTCCAAATTGCAGTGCAAAGAGCAGCTACTTATTAGATCATAGGCATCCATTAGAATCACACGAAAGTGAGGGACTCATTGCAAATTCAGCAGGCAGCCAAATTCTCAGTTGTGTAAGTCAATTTAAATTTAATTAATTTTAAGGGGTTTATGTACCTTTACATCATCTGAAAGGCAGGTCCATGGAAGGTAAAGCTGCCTTTCTCGAGTGGAGGTTACTAACAGATTCTGCAGGATAGCACACGATGGGTGAGGAAAATGCCATCAGTCCCAGTTCTCCCCGCAGCAATCTCAAAACAATTAGTAGAAGGGAGCTTCTTTCTACATTCAAAAGAAGGTTATGAGGAAATGAGGGGAGAGACCTGTCTCACATACCCCCCTCTCCTCCCTGCGCAGTGCGGCAAGAGGGAAGGGAGCAGCTGGGCAGGACAAGGGCCACAGGAGTCTCCTGGCAAGGGGCAGGTGGGGAGATGCAGAGATAGTTTTCAGTATGCCAAGTATGACTTCTCGTAAGAAGTCTTCTGAAATACTGACATCTTCCAAGTGCCCAAACCCAAGACCATCAGGAAAATAAAGATGTAGATTTTAATTTAACAGTGAAATGAGAATGGGAGTCTTCCCTTCATTAAATTAGATTGGAGAAGAAAGCCCTAAAGTTACTTCTTGAGGCCAATGCACTTGAACAAAGGCAGGATGAACAAAAGTCTTAAGCATCAAGTCCTGTTTAACAAATGTGTTGAAGCACTCTGCAGGCTTTTAAATAAACTATTCAGGTGGATTATGTGCTAATAAGTAAATTATACTGAGTTTTATGTAACATTGCTTTGCCTTTTCCTGCAAAAATCCAGTGTTACCAGATCTTTCCAAGAGTACACATTCCCTTCATTATCCCATCTGATCCTACTACAATAGTGTGGGCCTGCTGTGAATATCTTTTTTGAATGGAGAGTCACTGCAGACTATTTTTACAGAAAGAAAAATGCTGTACAAATATTTGAAAAAATATATATCGACTTAAGTTTAACACAGTAGCACTGATTTATTAAACCCATCAGGAATTTTAAAGAAAATCCAGCAATGCTTTTTAGTTCTTGCCTTGTTCCGTAGTTTCCAGATGAGAAAGAGACCCTAGATGCTGAAACATTATTCAGTAAGTATCAGGAGACCCTGGGGACCTCATTAGCTCAATACACACTACCAGGTTTTCTGTTCCCTATAAAAGCCAAGAGAGTAAACAATCCACGTGTTTGCAGAGCAGACTTCTTGCTTACAGTCTTTACAGTTATTACTATCTTTAGGGAAGCCTGGTTTTACCGGAAAGAGATAATTGATTGTTGGAATACTATTTTAGAAAGGCTACTGTTTTATAAGCAATGTTATAAAAGTCAAACTAAATATGAAAAACATCTTCCAGAAAGAGATACTGGAAGAATTATATGCAGTCCTTTGATAACTTTGTTATTAACAGGGCTTAACTTCTGTTGTGGTCTTTAGTAATTTACTGTAAAAATCAAAGGGAATGCTACACCGTATCTCAGTAGTTTCTCTGCTTGATAAGTAATTGTAGTTTGACTTTCCAGCCAGCATCTGGGGACATTGTGGTGCTATAACACATTCACGGAGTGGGAATTGGCAGGATATTTACTGGCATTACAGAGTCTAACAGATCATAGATTTTATCCCCTTTTATCCAAGATTAGTTATAAATTGCAAATATGTCTTAATAATAGTGATGGAAAAAAGCTATATTTAGAACACAGGTTACTCTGAACCGTCATTCTACTCACTCTCTTCTCCCAGTTCTCAGAATGAATTAAAAGAAATTTTGGGCTGAAAAATTGCTATTTCCTTTTATACCACTATACCACTATCAGTACGAAAAAGTCCAGTGCAAGCATTAAAGCCTTCAATACAGATGTTTTATTGATCATAAAAAGGACCAATGAAAAGGGGCATGTATTTTTTTGAACCAATGTGGATGTTTATTAAGCAAATTATAAAATTACTTTGATCAGAGCTGAACAAAGCTGATTGTATTATCTGTATGCCAGATTATCTGTATGCCAGATTCAAAGTAAGTAGCTGCAATGTAGAATTCTCAGCTTTATCCAGCATTAGTTCAGGTCGTCCAACTGCCCTTTCAAAGATTAGAGACGATACATTCTTTCCCCTGTGTCCATGTCCGGGAGTCCCTAGGGTAAAAGTTGGTTTTGGTTTAGATTTTTTATAGTTCTTTGGTCTTTCTCATCTATGAATTTCCACTCCTTTTTTTACTACCAATTCTATCTGCTTGTGATCTTTTTCCAAAAAGCTGAAAATCGTTAAAGGACTTATTTCATCCTTCACTCTGGCTTTCTTATGTAGGTGAACATTGCTCCTTTAGGCTTTGTTTAAGAAACTATTCATATTATTTAATAACAAGTAACCAAGAAATAAGGTGAGTTTACAGTTTAGCAAAGTTTTTAAGCACACACTTAGGTCCACTTCTACTCACCAAAGCACACAAGGACATGATAAACTGTTCCTAATTAAGAACAAAAGATTACAGCCTAGACTATTCCTTTAAAAATGGTCTTCTAAACTTATCTATAACCATTTACCATTGCAATTCAAATTAAAGGATAAACAAGAATATTTCACAGGTTCCCTAGAAAGTGATATTGAATAAATTCTTTATAAGGTCTTTTATCCTGTGCAAAACCATGTTCTTTTTATAAACAGAAATTTCTAAAAGAACTTTTTTTCCCACATAGATTAAGTCCTTCATATAGACCTCTCTATATTGTGGTTTCCAACAGCAGCTGAAATCTTGGGGTTTTGCTGCCTGAACTCAAGTTCATTTCTTTTGAAACTCAGTTTTTGTCCTGAACTGTTTTGCCAGTGAAAAGCTCCCTCTTTTAGGAAGGAGTTCTGCCATCTGTGGAGCAAATTAGTGCAGTGGGGCAGAGGTGAAAGACATCTGTAGTAAGAAAAGCTACCCCAAGGGAGCCCTTTTTTTTTTTTTTCAAAATACAAAGTCACCTCCTTTCTTCTACAGACATCCGGTGGCTTTCTTATAGCATGGCCCAGACTTGACTAGAAGTCATCATGAAGGAAAATCTCCTGAGCCAGACAAATTCTTCCTACATCCTACATTCTTCCCATTCTGAGAAGACCTCTGGAAGCCAGACAGTAGAGTTCAAGCTGAGTATCCTTTGTAAAAAATAATTATTGTAGCCAGTGGTTGGAAAGATTTTAACAAAAGCTTTTTTATATATTTCTGATCCCCATACTATGGAAGAGCACAGTTTGTTTCTCTCTATATGAGAAAAACTGACAATACTTTCAACTTCATATTGAAAATCGTAGACATACCTCAAGGGAAGATAGCTATTTGATGTAGAAAATGCAATGCTACTACATGGCCTTTTCATTAAAATAATGTGTTTTGATGTTAAATAACTTTTGAACAATTTTCTTGAAAGAAGTTGTGTTGTGTCATTCTCTAATGATTTCTGTTTATGATCAACATATCTGTTATCTGATCATGGCTGAAGACCTTTACAGTATTAGCTGAAATAGCTACCTATGTCTGTGCCAAGGTCAGTGCTGAGGTCTGATCTCTTGCCAGCATAATTTTTTCTTTGCTACATATTGCTTGCCTGCTACAGAACCTGGATGAATCTGTCTTGCCTGGAGCATGTCTCTTCAAGTCTGTTGAAACTGCTCTAGATTTCCTAAAAAAGGAATATCTACCAGACCTAAAGATTTTATAGAAATCAAAAGCAGATTAAACAGCTCCTCATTCCCTAAACAGAACTACCCAGTTACCTTCCAATAGAGATGTCATCCAGTATTTCACCTTCAACAGAAATTTATCTATCATGGAATGACCATTGCTGGGAGCTTCGAGGTTTTGGCTCTATTGTGTCCAAAACCCAAGAGAACTGGGGTCACTGAAGAGGATTGGGATCCTGTAAACCAACATAAGTATTTTCTTCAGATCATTTGTTATAATTCAAGGCAGTTATCTCTCAGAAAATCAAAAAGTTTGGAAGATGCAATGAAGTGACTGAAGAAATTGAGCTAAGAACTGGCTGGCTCCTGTTTGCTCCTGCCCACCACACAGGTTAAGAGGAACCTGAGCAAATATGATCACCTCCCTAGCCTTCAAGTTCTTACCCATCGCTATAGGGATATAAAAAAAAGGCAAACAGCAAATGCATAGCTGTAAGGTTATTTCAAAATAATAACATGCTCATTTACTCTCCCACCTTCTGAATCATTGGCAGTTGGACCTGGTTTAGCACAGATCCCTTTGGTCTGTTCTAACAATGACACTCTATCATTTTAAAAATAAACTTCCAATAACACTGCAAGGTTTCTTCATCAATGCCTTCCTCCCATGGCATTTGGGAACACCATTGTCAAGGAGATTTCACCTTCAAAGTAACTACTATGAAATTAACCTTCCTGTAAAAATGTGTGTTTATACATCTCATATCTTCAACCCACTGTGTGTCACAGAACCTTAGAATCATAGAATCATTTAGGTTGGAAAAGACTTTTAAGATCATTGAGTCCAGCTCTTAACTTAGCACTGTCACATCCATTACTGAACCCTAAGTACCACATCTACAAGTCCAACTACCTGAATGTATATCATAGGAGACATCTAGATAAATTCAACCTTTATCAGAAATACAGAAGTCCAGAAACATCAAAAAAAGAACCGTCAGAATATTTTTGTTGAAACAGCACAACAATATTGGAATATATTACCTGCAAAATCCTAGTATCACAACACCTTATATGATGATGTAAGTATCTATCATTAGGCTAATGGAAGCCTTATTATCTAATCAAAATAATTTGAAAAATCCAGTTATTACTCCAACTACAACATAGTCCAAATTATCGAATTGCAGAAAAGCAACATTGGTAATACAGTTAAAATTTATATACATAAGCTTCCTAGTATTTTCCTTAGAACTATGCTCACCCTTCCAATACCCCTCTGCATCGTAAGGCTCACAACTCAGGTTTTCCCCAGAAAGAATTTATATGGCAGGAAGGGAAAGTTAGGTGCTAAAAGTAGTCATTGTGCTTAGTTTTTCACCAAGAAACCTGTGATACTAATTGGCATGACAAAGATATTTTTAGTTACACTACCCCAAACCTTAGGTAGACTTGAAGTTACTTTTAGATTTTTGTAACACAGTCATCTTACTCTTTATTCACTGCTTCCCAGTTAAAGTTTCCATATCATACCAGTACATTATTAAAGTTATGCAATAGCCTCCACCTAAAGGCCTAACATTTGCTTCTATGTGCCTATATAGGATTTTTAGATCTTTACCATACACAGAGGGCTAAACCAAAAGAAAGCAGTCACCTCACTTCTAGACAATTGTTATCACAGAGAAAACAATACAAACTCAGTTCCTCTTAAGATAAGCCTAGTCTGTCTTTTAATAATATTGGAAACATACTATTTACTGGGTCATGGTAGCAATGCCTTACAATAAGTAAATAAAAAAGACTACTATACTAATAAAAACAAAACATAAATTCAGAAGCATTTATTCTTCAACTGAATGTGAGTCTGTTACTGAAAATTCTCTAGGTTCATCAGATTTGCTTTTAGTGCAGAATATTTCTTAAGAAACAAATGCAGGCTCCCTCCCAACTGTTACTGTGAGTTAACTGTAAAAACGCAGATGTTGTCTTTCTGGAAAATTTTAATTTCAGAGAATGTGGACCAGATTCAAGAATTCTATTTGGTTTGTAAAGACCTACAGGGCAACCTTAAAATCAGATAATCATCAGTGAAATTGTAAATATCAGCTTTTATTTCATTTCACTGGGAGGGATTTTTATATGATTTTTTGGATGTTACCTGCATCCTGCTGCGCTTCCATGGGCAAGCAGCTATATCTTTCTCATTTCAGTGACAATTTAATATGGAATCCCAGTTCCGCTGCTGGACATCCTGCAAAGAAATGCTTTTTGTGATAGATTCCAGTCATTTTTGACCCTCAGCTTTCCTTAGAGAGCCATATCAACAGTATTGATAAGACTTCATATTACCATCTCAGGAGTATAACAAGGTTAAGACGATTGCTGTGTCAGCAAGATGCTGAGCTTTTGATTCATGACTTTATAACAACAAGGCTGGATTATTGCAATTTATTGTTGGCAGCTCTCCCAGACTGTTCACTACACAGGTTGCAATTCACACATAACTCAGCAGCCTAAGTGTTCAAAAGCTAACACAAAAATATCCAAATGTGACCAGTAGTAACAGTACTACCCAACACATTTTGGTGAAATCCTGATCTGGTATAAAAAAAAACTGTGAAGCAATTACTTGCTGTGAAACCCGTGAATAAGCAGGAACTAATCCATCTTATTGTTACCTGCTTGTTTTAGAAAGTAGCATACTGTTTCTACTGCTATATCTCTGGCAAAACTTTGCCTTTTTCTTTCATCCAGTCTCTGTGGAAGGTGTTATTATTGGTGAGCTCAAAGCTTTTATTTCATTTCAGAATTGAATGTATTAATAACAATATCTCGAGTGGACTGCCCATTATTATAACCTACTGCTTATTATACTGTGCATTTTTAGATAAATGCCATAAAACCAATAATAAAAGGACTTGTAAGTTGGACACTGGTTTCTAATAGATCGCCTTTTGCATGGACAACATCAGATTTACAAATATTAACTCAACAATAGCTGAAATAGTCTTTAGCATTTTTCACCTCAAGCCTTGAAAATGTTTTACAAACAAGTATATTCACAACTATATATATGCAAATATGTACATATATGCTGCCCCAAAAGAACCATATTCTGGTCTACATTAAAAAAAGCATGGCCAGCAGGTCGAGGGAGATGATTCTGCCCCTCTACTCCGCTCCCATGAGACCCTATCTGTAGCACTGTGTCCAGCTCTGGAGACCTCAACGTAAGAAGGACATGGACCTGTTGGAGCAAGTCCAGAGGAGAGCCTCAAAGATGATCAGAGGACTGGAGCACCTCCTCTATGAGGTGCCTGAGGGAGCTGGGATTGTTCAACATAGAGAAGGCTCTGGAGACACCTTTTACTGGCCTTTCAGTACCTAAAAGTGGCCATCAGGAAATATGGAGAGGGACGCCATCAGAAAGACTCACAAATGCTACTTCTTTTGACATCTTGGCTATACTTGCTGATGCAGCCTAGGCTACATGTGACTTTTTTTTGCAGATGCTTCTGTGAGTGCACGTTATAGAATCAAAGAATCATTAGAGTTGGAAGGGACCTTAAATATTACTTAATTCCAACCCCCCTGCCACAAGCAGGGACACCTCCCACAAGACCAGATTGCTCAAACTCATATCCAGCCTGGTCTCTTGAACATTCCCAGGTATGGGGCATCCACAGCTTCCCTGGGCAACCTGTTCCAGTGCCTCACCGCCATCACAGGAAAGAATTTCTTTATAATTTTTATCTAATCTAAATCTCTTCTCTTTCAATTTAAACCATTCTCCCTTTGTCCTAGCACTAAACAGTCACAGTCCCTCTCCAGCTCTTCTGGAGGCTCCCTTCAGATACTGGAAGGCTGCTATAATGTCTCCCCAGAATCCTTCTCTTCTCAAGGCTGAACAACCCCAGCCCTCTCAGCCTATCCTCACAGCTCCAGCCCTCTGATCATCTTCATGGCCCTCTGCTGGACACATTCCAACAGGTCCATGTCCTTCCTGTGCTGAGGACGTCAAAGCTGGACACAGTACTCAGGTAGGGTCTCACCAGAGCAGAGTAGAGGAGTAGAATCACCTCTTGTGACCTGCTGGTTGCACTTCTTTTGATGCAGCCCAGGATGCAGTTGACTTTCTGGGCTGCCAGTTTGCACTGACAGCTTATGTTGAGCTTCTCATCCACCATCACTCCCACATCCTTCTCCTCAGGACTGCTCTCCAGCCATTCTCCGCCCAAACCATATTTGTGCTTGGGATTGCATGTCCCAAGTGCAGGACCCTGCTCTTGACTTGGTTGAACTTCATGCAATTTGTACTAGCCCACCTCTCAAGCATCTCCAGGTCCCTCTGGATGGCATCCTTTTCCTCCAGCATGTCAACCACACCACACCACTTGGTGTCATCAGCAAATTGTCGATGACTCTGTCCTAGGTTTTCCCTTCTATTCACTTCCCTTACCACAGCCAGAGCAGCACCACCCTAGTACAGACCTGACTCCTTGTGTTGGCAAGATAACTTTAAATTTTGTCTGTACTGATGAGTAGCATCAAACTGACTGAGTTGGAAGGAGAAAAAGAGTATATTTTGTATCTTGAGTCATACATCTTTGTACTCATCAGAGTTAGGACTTTTAGTTCCCGGATTCTTCTTGTGAAGGTTTTTTGTGGACTCCCGGAGGATCAAGACTGATAAGTTAGTGGTTATTTTTGAAAAATATTCTCCTGTCCTTTATTGACTGTGTGTGTCAGATCCTTTCTGATGCAGAAGCTGTATGATCTCACACATTTATTTTCCATGAGGACATTCAGTATAGTGGATGGCACTATACAGTAACAGTGATATGTAGAGATAAATCTGTGTAAGATGTGGATGTCAGTGGTCCTGTTCTAGAAGAGCACTGATGATAGTGACTTCAATCCCCACTGACCTCTCTAACACTGATACTAACAACCCATTTTCCCTCTGTCATACAGCTCTAAAAGACTGTTCCCTGCTGTTACCCAGCTCTGCTACACTGGTGCTGATCACTCACTTTCTTTCAAGGTGTTTAATCAAGAAGAAGAACAAATTAAACCAGAAGCATCCAACTATAAGGTAACATGTATGTCCTTAAAATGCATGGTCTTGACTTGAAATAACATGACTTTCTGCTATATCAGAACCTGAAAAGAACCAGGTCATCCAACTTCATCAGTATTGTGATCAAGTTCTTGGGTTACCAGCCAGAATACGTGGCTGTCTTTCATCCACCAATAAAGTATTTTACAGTGAGGCAATGTTTAAATAGCTTCTGAAGTGAAAAATAATTTTCTTTTAGGTGCAGATCCAACTCAACACAAAGCCATTGATAAAGGTTCAGTCTTGAATATTTACTTACAAAGCTGTGTCTGTTCCTCATGTCCAAATTGGTAAGGATACAAAAATAAATTTCCAGTCATGGTTGGAAGTACTATTTCCAGGTGTTCTTCTACCAGCCCAAATGCAGAAATATGTCTAAATATGTGCCTAAATATTCAACACTACAACTCATTTTGTCCTAAGTATACAGTGACAGCAATTTCATGTTTGAATTGGTTTAGTTAATTTTATGTGAATTATCACAATACTAGAGAATAAGTGCTTTCAAACCCTCTTGACAATATGAATTTTTAATACTGAAGTTGTACAGTGGCATCTGTAATAATTTACATGGTAGCAGCAAAATTATTAAGTAATCCTTTTACCAAAGAGATATTAATGGCCTCATTAAAAATGAGTTTAATTTTAAAAGACAGTCTTTGTTATATCACAAGTGAAAGAATTTACATGAAAAATTTCTGATGTATAATTTATTCTTTATAGAAGAAAATGGCTTGAAAATATTGAATATATCACAAAAATGTAGTGAAAATTTAAGTATTTCCACATATTTTTGCATATTTGTGAAGTAAATTTCCTTAATGACAGAACATCTGACTGCATGAACAATTACAAAGGCTACACAGTTCTCCTGTTCCTGCGACTTTGTTGACTTGTGTAGATATAATAGCCAAAATAAAATATGTGGATAATGTGGAGCATGAATTATTAAGTATCAAGTAAGCATTTTTCTCAATTAAAATGGAAGATTTTATTAATTTCTTTCTGATTTTCAATGTTGTGAAGAATTGCTGTCACTCTGTGTCTGGAGAGTTTTCATTTAAAATATAGAAAGTAAGGTGATTCTTTTAATGTGTTTAATATGCACGGAACTACTCTGGATGCTGCTAAAACTACATTGTCTCTCCTTCACATACAAACCATAGATAGTTCATAATTTTTTTTCTCTAGCTGTCAAAGAGACATCAGTAGAATTTGGATGAGTACTGTTCAAAAACTTATCCACTACAAATGTAAAACCAGGTTACTGAAGTTAAACATTTTTCTTTCTTAAATAATAATGAGAGTTCCTAATATCAAATCTTGTAGTCCATCTTGTACACATCTTGCAGATGTGGTCCATCCCATCACAGATCTAGAAATAATAGAATAAAGGGAATAGAATAAATTAAAAAAAAATAATAATCTCTTTACCCTTTTATACCTGTGAGATTTTCTGAGATTTACGAGAAGTTAGAACGGATATGTCCAGAGGTATTAAGTGAGTGTCTCTCAGTGACTCAGTGTCATCCCTACAGCAGCTCTACAGAGCCAGCTAGAAGTGCCCTCTTGATGAAAGCTAAAAGGCTACACAATGAGAAGCAACTCTCTGACCATTGCCAATATATTTGTTAGACATATAGCCCTGACAGAGGAATTTCAGTGCATCCTCCAATTACCTGGTGCACAAGGTCAGAAACTTTACATCACCTTACCAAGGCTGAAGCACCAGTCCTTGGACTTGGCAGAGCTCTGTCGATGTCAAACTAAATCATTTGTAAGCGCATCACAGTGGAATGTCTCCAGGTGACATAAAGATTACAATAATACATGTTTTTTTCTGATTATTGTCAGTAGATATTGTTTGTATCCTAATCCTCTCCAAAGAACCAACCAACCACACAATAAAAATAAAAATAAATTAAAAAAAAAAAACCAAAACAAAACAAAATGTGAGATGAGAATAAGTGTAGTTAAATTAAATTATAAAATAAAATAAAGTAATAAAACCCACAAACCTAGAGTCTTACTAGTGTCCTTGCACATAAGGTAATTTGGATTCTTTCCACAGAACTGAGATTGCTGGAACTCTTTATTCATATAAAATGCTGAAAATAGTCTGCATTCTAAAGCATGATATGACATTTTAACTGAGACCCTGGTTGATGATTTTATTTTAATCTTCAAGACAATTTAGTTTTGCAACAGTAGTCATACAGTTAGACCAGTCAGCTGGTCTCTAAATTTATTTAGTATAATCTTTTTTAATCATCTGGACAAGTTCAGTTTTTATTTCATTTCTCCCTGCTAATGGGACTTCCCTTAGTGCATGCAGCTTTGGCAGGATACCAGTAACTGTATCCATGTGGTACATTCTGTCCAGAATGCTTGGTAGCCTGTTAATCAACTCACATAATTGTTAAAGACTATCCTATGAATCCTGTTCAGAAATGATGTATACACTCATTTGCTTATCTGCATTTGCAGACTGCCCTTAGGTCGGGCTTAAGGTATGTGTATGGTGAGTCTCCACAGTGAATATAGTTTAATCACGGAAGTTCAGGGCTGACTTCATAAAATAATGGTTGATGACTGTCTGATGTGCACTGCTAGGAAAGTGAAAAGATCTAAAATCTAAATTCATATACAATAGACAATACAAGCACATATATCTAAATGACATATTTGTGCTGTTTAAGTTAAAAATGTTAAGTGCATAACTTCTGAAATATTTATTGCAGTTTTCAGTGAATGTGTTTAAATTATACTAATTGCAGTCATCTCTTATTGGGCCTTAACACTGTGTTGCAGCTGGCATGATCTAATGGCACTACTAACAGTTTATTATGTATCATAGCCCAGCTTGGATTTAAAATACTATTAGTAGGGTTATAAAACTGGGGATTTTGCTGTGACATAAATCTGTATTTTATGGATAAGAGGTGTATCTGGTCCCTTTATGGTGTACTAAAATATTTAGAGTAGAACTCATGAATATGTTTATGATATTCAAAAATTTACTAGTCGACATTTATTCTTTGAATGAAATTTGTATTTGATAATGAAAATATAAGAGATAGTGCCGGCATTAGTTGATTTACACAACAGAATTGCTAAGGCAGATTTCTGGTGTGTGATTATGACATTTAAGATATAATAAAACATTGCAGTTTTTTTGGTGTAGATTATTCAATTTAATCTTCTAAAGGATTTTTATTGGCAATGTTTGGAAGCTGACCTTTACCTGCATGACACTTTCAATAAGAAATGTCATGAAAGTTTACAAATTATTTTTACAGTGATTTGATAGTTTATAGAAATTCTTTTTTCACCATTTTTATCAGGAAATCCACATACTCAATAAACAGCCTGCTACAGCAGAAGATTTCACTGCTAGAAATTAGATTAAAATAGATTAGAGAATTACTGAAGAGGAATTCAATTTCTTTCAGGCCATAAGGGAATATAAGTAGTAAAGGCAAAACTATGCCACTTTATTTATCTTAAACTGATCTTCACTTTAAGAATGCACGCACTTAGTAAAATGGAACAATTGAGGACTAAGATGCTGTTCAGCATGAGGCATCAGGATGTGCCTCCAGGTACCTCATACGTCTTGCAAGAAGAATACTGACTACATCAAATATCTTGAGAACGTGGCTCATGAAAATACTTCTGTGCAATCACTTGAGAAAAAAAACTCATCCTAAAATGGATCCAAAGCAAAGCAGCCAAGGGTCTGATTCCATATTTCTTTGTCTACTTACTTCCAAGTCAGAAGAAGACTTCTAGAGAAGTTTTGCCAGAGATGAAAGTAGAGGATCGAATTCTGAGCCAGAATGATTAATTGTCTGTGATTCATTTTCTTCTTTTTGAAGTATTTTAATAGTAAGAGAAGGTCTAAGGAAAATACTGAACCAATACTTGATGAAGATGGTCACCTGTCAAATAGAGATTAAGAAAAAGAGGAGTCATTCAATGCTTTTTCCATCTTGGTCTTAAGCCATTAATGATATTCCTTGGGCTGCCTGGTCTTTTGAGTTGAAGGACTATGTCTGCAGATGCAGTGACTTTGCATTTGTGGACACTGAAAATCTAAGGGACCAGCTGCATCAGCTGAACGTTTTCAAGTTCATGGGGTCTGATTCATCCCACAGTACTGAAGGAGCTAGTAGCTGTTAGAGAAAGACCCCTTTCAATCATTCACCAAAGGTCTTGGGAGTCTGGGAAGGTCCCTGCTGACTAAAAGTTAACCAATGTTATTCCAGTTTCCAAGAAGGGCAAGAGGGAAGATCCAAGAAACTACAGTTCCTGGAAATGTTATGGAGAAGATCATACTGGGTGTTACTGAAAGGCATTCAAAGGACAATGCAGTTGTAAGGCACAGTCAACAGGGGTTCACAAAGAGAAAATCTTGTCTAATTAATTTGATATCCTTCTACAATAAGGTCAACTGCCCAGTGGATGAAGAGGAGGCAGTGGATGTAGTTTTTTCAGTATTTTAGTTAGGCTTTTAATACTGTTCCTCACCACATCCTTCTGGAAAAGTTGTCCATCTCTGAGTTGAACAGGTACATGGTGAGCTGGGTGAAGAACTGGATGAACAGCAAGGCTCAAAGGGTTGTAGTGAATGTGGCTACTGCACATTCTGAATCTGACTCGCAATTAGTGACTAACGGTGTTCCTCATGGTTCTATTCTAGGGCCAGTTCTGTTCAATATATGTATTAACAATCTGGATACAGGAGTTGAATGCACCATTAGCAAGTTTGCTGATGATACCAAACTGAGAGGTGCTGTTGACTCTCTTGAAGGACAGAAGGCCTTGCAGAGGGATCTCAATAGCTTGGAGCATTGGTCTATGATTAAAGTGACTAAATTTAAGAAGACCAAATGCTGGATTCTGTACATGGGATGGAGTAGTGCTAGACACAAGTATTAGTTGGGAGACAAGTGGCTGCAGACCAGCCCTGTAGAAAGGCATCTGAGGGTGATGGTTGATAACAGACTCACTATGAGTCAGCAGTGTGCCCTGGCAGCCAAGAGGGCAACCCTCATCCTGAGGTACATCAAACGTGGTATGGCCATCTGGTAAAAAGAGGCTATTATCCCACTGTATTCAGTGTTGGTGCAGTCTGGAGTGCTGTGTAGTTCTGGGCATGATAATTTAAAAAGGATGTGAAAGTCCTTGAATGTATCCAGAAAAGGGCAATAAAGCTGGTGAAAGCACTGGAAGGAATGTCTTATGAGGAGTGGCTGAGGACTTTGTGTTTGTGTCATCTTGAGAAAAGGAGGCTGAGGGGTGATGTCATTTCTCTCCACAGCTTCTTGAGGAAGGGATGTGGAGAGGGAGGTACTGAGCTCTTCTTCCTGTATCCAGTGGTAGAACGCACAGGAATGTTTTAAAGATGCATCAGAGGAAGTTTAGACTAGATGTTAGGAAGCATTTCTTTACTGAGAGGGCCGTCAAACACTGGAACAGGCTTCCTAGAGAGGTGGTGGATGCTCCAAGTCAGTCAGTGTTTGAACGCCATTTGAATATTGCCATTAATAACATGCTTTAATCTTTTTGTCAGCTCTGAATTGGTCATGCAGTTGGACTAAATGATCACTGTAGGTCCCCTTCCAACTATTCTATTCTATTCTATTCTATTCTATTCTATTCTATTCTATTCTATTCTATTCTATTCTATTCTATTCAACAAATCTCCTAAGATTCTCCATTGCAATACTTCTTTTTAAGATGTCCTCTTTCATTCTCTTAGAAAGACATTTAATTGCTATATTGCTTTAACTATTAAGTCAATGTGATTAGATGGTATGTCTTTTTAGGAAATATTATGCCTTTCATGTTTTCTCTTATTTACTTCAGAGCAAATTCCTGTTTTACTGAATTTAAATAATTCTCCACACACCTATGTTATTTCTTTGTAAGTATTGATATGATTGTTTAGTAGTCACCATGAAGTATAATTCTGAAAGAGAAAATGGCACTTATTTGGCTTAGACAGGAGTCAGAAAGTTCATGTGCAGCAAGTCCTTTATTTTCTAGTATTTATAAATGGTGGAATTATAACATTTTTTTATTTTAATTGATCTTTTGAAAAAAAGTGCTGGTTGTGGCATTCCCGATGAAGAATAACTCCATTTACAGAAATGCTTTAAGCCTAACATCAGTGATCATAAACAGTCTGTCTCCCTTTGGTGTTACAGCCTAGTAACTTACTTACAGCAAGGATTTTCCACAAAATTTAATGTTATGGACCAACCAATGGAGAATATGTTCAAAGCAAATTCGTGATGAATATACAACCCTACACCAAAAGCAAAATATCACATAACTCAAATGAAGAAAGGTATACAAAACCTGCCATCCTTGTTTCCAGAAACACATAATGGGCAAAGTGTTCCTACTTACCAGAAAGAGTGGCTTATGCTGGAACTATGGTAATTTGTACAAGTTATTTTGAATTTCATACAAGTGGGCTGAAAGGAGAGGACAGTTACAATTCTTTGTCTCAAAATCCCGTGCCATTAGGGTATCCACTCTAACCCTGAAGGAGCAGTTAGAGCCTCTGTGTTCACACTTTAGAAATGCTTCATCAGATGCATCAAATATCTTTTGTGGATGAAAAAACTGCTGTAAAACATAATAAACTGACAGACAGGCAGTAAAGGACAGAAACATCTGGTTAGCAACAGAGTGAATGCTTTCCCCCATACAACCACACCATCTCTGACCTCTCAATCCTGGTCTTCAAGAAAGAGCAATAAACTCAAAACAACTTCATCCTCAGAAGAAGAGTCTGGGAACTAAAAATTCTTTATTCCACTGGACACCAAAAATAGTGGATTTAGTAGAAACACTCGTTTCATGGAATGTTATATTTTGCACTGCTTCCAGCTGCAAGAGGGAATGATGTGCGTCTCTGTCTTACAGTGATCCAAGTTTGTTTTCTTTTTTCCCTTTGCTGTCATGCAGTCATGCCCTTAGGTCTCATAGGTATCAAACGCCTACTTTTCTTCTTTGGTTGTCTTATCATAATTAAGTTAATCTGAGTGCAATTGTTCCCAGTTTATACTTAGTCTGAACTATGTTGCTTCTACACCTGACCTACATCTGAAGGGCTTAGGTGCTTGAAACCTTATCTTTTTTTCTTCCAGCTACAGACATGGGTCTAGTAAAGGATACTGCTACTTTATACAACTCATTCTTTCTCTATATCTTAAAACTTATCATTGTTAACACAACTATTCCAAAATGTAGTTATTCCACACTTGTAAAGTGTAAATAAAATACACAAAATTCAGAGAGATTGTTGCAGTGGATTTTATGGTAAAGTGGGTTCCTGTTTAAGTGCTATATTTGATGTTGATGTCTATGACATTTCTTTTTTGGAATACTACTAATAGAGGATAAATGTTGCTCAAAACAGTTTTCAGTGTTCTCTGTTCTTAGAAATCCATTCCAGGATTATAATCAAGCATTTATTTATAAATCACTAAGGTTACAGTAGGATGTTTTGGCATTTGTAAGCAAGTCTCGTTTGTCTAATTTTATGCATATATGTGAATATGTGAATACCCACAGAGTACACACACAGGACGTAATTTCCAGAGGTGATTTTGGCCTGTGTAGAATGGGAATTAATTTTGCATGGTGTCCTGGTTCCAGGAGGGACAGGGTTAATTCTCGTAGCAGGGCACAGGTATTCCATCCCATGCGAGCCATGCCCAGGGGGGAGTGGGGAGCGGGCCGGACAGGGGGAGGGGAACAGGAGCTGGCCGGGAAGGGGAGGGGGACAGGAAGTTGGGGAGGGAGGCGCGCGCCTGGTGGTCGGAGACGGTGCCGGGTGCAGTGGGTGAGCGGTCGGCATTGTAATCCTGTTTTCATACTTCTTTACCCGCGTTATTTGTTACTGTTTTGTTGTTCTGTTAAACTGTTTTTATCCCAACCCACGAGTTTTGCCTTTTTCTTCTGATTTTGCCCTCCTAACCGTGGACGGGCTTTGGAGCGAGTGGCTGCCACGTGGTTCTTTGTTGCCGTCTAAGGCTAAACCACGACACATGGTAACTGCCTTTTCCCAGCATCTAGCATTTCCACAGCTGGTTGCTGTTTCACTCACCCATAGTTTCCCATCACATACTATTCTTTCAGTATCCTTCTTCTAGATCCCAAAAGAAAGAAAATAGTTATACACACCAAATAAAGGCAGTGAAAAAATGCCAATGAAAGTGTGTTTTTTTTCTTTTGTGATCAGAGAAAGCTCACAACTTTGCTCTTTGGACTTCACTGACCCAAAGTCATGGGTTTTAGATTTCAAGGATCAGGAACTTTGAATTCAATTAATTTTGACAAACAATATCAACATTTAATACTTTACTACATTAAATAACACCACTGTTTAGTCAGTACACTTTTAAAATAACTGGTTTAGAGAAAGTATTGCTATGCTCTTATTTTTTTGTTTATCAGAACTTTGTAGGAATATCTTTAACTGAAGCAGCAGGGCACTGCCTTTCCAAGAGAAAGATGACATTATTTCAACAGATAAAATGAGATTAGAAGGAGCTTAAGAAAGCATTTTAGAGATAAAGCTCAAATGTCAACATACAGAAGGGACTTACTACCTCCTACTGTTGAACCCAACAGAAAAAATATTTATAATAGTTTTTATAAATAATTTCGAAGGACTCATATGATAGACAGTTATATTAATGCTTGAAGAAGTCCTGAATGATAAATCAGACTGAGGGCATTTAAAGCTTTTCTTCAGTCTAATTAACTGATGGTAATGATAGATATAAGCTCAATGAAAGGACATTGTCCCTTCAGGCAAGGACAAAAGTAGCCTTGTTTATTCCAGTATAGGTAAAGATTTGATTTGCCTGTTTACCATAGTAGAATTGACATGAACTTTAATCATTCAGCTGATGAATGAAGAGATGTAAAGCTGTAAGACATACATCATTTGTTTTACAAATTAATAAATGTCATAAGCATTGAAAATCACCCTGCATTAAGTAGCCATAATGCTTTCCAAACTATTTTGATCACCAAGAAAGTGAGGATAATTTAATGATTACTCTAATGTATTATACAGGGGCACAAACAGAAAAGCACTTGTGAAACCTAAGGTGTAAGTCCAAAGAGTCTCTGTCTCCTTCTCTCAGAAATTACTCCATCTACAATAGAATCTGCAGGAAGGATCTTGTGCTTGTGCTTCAGATGTGTCTGTACAGCACCCTGCAGTTTAAGTTAAGTGGCATGCAGAGAAGGTCTTAAGATAGATTACAGACTCTGCATCTCATGGCTAAGACACGAGCAGGCACTTTGTTCTCTCTCCACTCCTCAGGGAGCAGTAAGCTCCAGCAGGAAGAAGAAGCAAGCAGTCAAGCATAGGTATTTCTGGAAGATTGGTTAGATCTCTCATGCTAATCCCTCATCTTCCTATATGTAAGAGTACTATGTCTACATGGAAGAAACGATGAAAGGGACAAAATGAAATTTGAGCAGAATATTAAAACCACTCAAAGGACTAAGTTGCTATGTCTTTTACTATCCAGTTCTCCTAGGAGGTGCCATTTAGCATTTAAGTATTTCAAGAATATCTTTTGTAATGCAACATCCAATGATAAGACAAGGGATAATGAATGCAAGCTGGAACATAGGAGATTCCAGCTAAATGTGAGGAAAAATTTCTTCACAGTGAGAGTGACTGAACACTGGAAGGGGCTGCCCAGGGAGGTTGTGGAGCCTTCTTCTCTGGAGACATTCAAAACTCGCCTGGACACGTTCCTGTGTGATCTGACCTAGGTGTTCCTGCTCCGGCAGGGGGATTGGACTAGATGATCTTTCAAGGTCCCTTCCAATCCCTGATATTCTGTGATTCTGTGATTGCTAATAACTTTGATTGGTGTCCATGCCTTTTACAGTTCAGATTCATACTGCTGCCATTACACATTTCAATGTATAAAGTTGAAAGAGTCATGAAAGAGTGTAGTGGGTCTGGTTGGGATGGGATTAACCTTCTTCTTAGAAGTCTATATGATGCAGTTTTGAACCTGTGACTAAGCAATGTTGATACAGACCAATGTTTTAGCTATTGCTGAGCAATTGCATCAAGGCTGTCTCTGTTTCTCACTCTGCCCCACTATCAGCAAGTAGACTGGGAGTGAGCAGGAGATTAGCAGGGAACACAGTCAGGACAGCTGGCCCAAATGGACCAAAGGGATTTTCCAAGACATATAACACCATGCTCAGCAACAAAGAAGTTGGGAGCTTGGCTTTTTCAAGCTAGCCATTGCTCAGAGACAAGCTGGGCATTGGTCTGCTTGTGGAAGGTAATTTACACTGCTTTTTTGGGGGTTTCCCTCACCTATTAAACTGTCTTTAGCTTAACATAAGAGTCTCTCAAGTTTTCTCTTATTCTCACTCATCTTGCTGGGGGTGAGGACCAAACAAGCAGAAGGTGGGTTCTTAGTTGCTGGCTGGGGTCAACCCACCACAGATAGTCATAGCCAAAATCAGTATGCCAGCTTATATGCTGGCACAGAATGCAGTAGATCTACCCTAATATTAGTAATAATTTCAGGCCTCATGACAAATATACAAATAGGAATACTTCAGCTGACTCCACGGATCTCTACAAAGGCCTCCTACTCTTTTAAGGAAAGCCAAATTAACTATTTCTTTATTTCTAGGATATCGTTGAAGTATAGACTGCACTAGGTGTAAATAATTCTAAATCATTCACTTTTTCCTTTTTTTTAAATGATTTAGTACTTCTCCACTTTTATTATCAGTGGGTTTGACTTATTAATTTGACTTATTTTAATAAGTAAACCCTTTTTAATAAATCTGGATTGAAAATAGCTATATTGCTAGAGATGCAGGGTTTGATTTTAACATTTCTGGTAGAAGATAGTATTAACCAAGGTTTATTAATTTGTATTACTCCAGATCTTCATCATGGTTATTGATAGGACGCTTCAGACTGTTAGCTTTTTTCCATGCTCTAAATTTTCTCAAGTCAATGTTTTGGTGATCTTTACTTTTAGATTCAGGAATGCAACCTCACTGTCACTTAGTAGCTAATTCTTAATAACACTGAAGTTTATTTATTTGGCATAAATAGAGATTAATCAGTCTATGCTTTAACTTATAAAGCCAGGGTCTACTGCATAACGGTTTGCTCTGTTCATCTAATGGTTCTATTTCAGTGTATGTCACCGTAGCACATCATTTTCAGACTTAGGTCTGTGCTTTACATCTATCAGATCTGTACAGGATAAAAGGTGTTGACAGCTTTTGTTGTAACAGCAAGAAAGGTTAAGATCACAATCTAAATTTTATCTGTCCCAGTACCTCAGAATACGTAGCTTGGTACCACCTTCAGCTCAGAATATGTTTTTTAATATTGTGTTCTATGCCATGTCATGGGAAATTAAGTCTACCTGTTAGCCTTGTAACCCTTCTGCTGATGGGACTGTTGCACCACATTTCTCCATCTCACCTATGCCCATTCCATAATATTCATCTTCTCAGAGGAGAAACATTGCACTTTCAATAAAATGTTCTCCATCTCATAATGCTGCATTCTAAAGTTTTCTCTAGTCTCAAAATTACAAGACATTTCCTCCTAACAGTTTTTTTACTACCATCTTTCATAGCTCAGTTTCTCAAATTCCCTTATATGTTTCATATTTCATTCCAGTATCAATAGCAAGGATGAACAGACACTTAATTTTTTCCCCCATATTATTTCTCCTTTCTCTTTCAGATTTTGTGATTCAACACTTGAGTTTTCTACATCGACAATCTCCTCAACTCACGGCTTCCACTCCGAAGATTTGGTAACCATGCCATCCCTCTCTTTGCCTGTCAAAAAGTAACTACAAAAGTAAATTTCAAGAAGCTAAAAAAGAGAGGTAAGAAAAAACACAATATAGATTAATAAGCCTGAAACAGTATTCTACTAACAAACTACTGTTATATATATTAACTGTATATATATAACTATAAATATACTGTTATATACTGAAAATACAGTATGTGAACCTCAGAAACTGCAGAAGTGAAACTAAGAATTATACAAATACTGTCTGGCAGAAAAGAGTTCAAGGAAATAAATAAATAAATAGATAGATAAATAGATAAATAAATAAATAAATAAGAATGCACTGTTAGAAGCACTACACCATGGTAAGCAGAATATACCTATAAGTGGGTAGCATTTATATCAGATGTTACATGATAGGTGGGTGTGCAGGGTTGTTTAGCCTATAAGCAGCCATTGTAATCCCATGTAGGGCTCCTTTTTTTCATCAACTCTTAAGAATGAGGGAGGGAAAAAGGGGATAATGACAAATTTAGAGGAATACAGCAGTAAAAGTTATTATTATTGACAGTGCTATATAAATACAAGCACCAACACCTCATATAGGCCAAGCCTTTCTGCACTCGGAATATGAAACACTATGGCATGTTACTCGACAAGAAGTTCTAGTGGATAAAGAGCATGTGCAGAAAAAATGTGCTCTCAGTGTGGGTGAGAGTATTGCAAT
>VZTM01017870.1:87054-101638 GCA_013400555.1 Jacana jacana | reverse complement strand
TTTTTTTTTTCATAAAATGGACTGCATCTCGTTAGAGATGCCCAGCTGTATTTTCCTCTCTCTTTCCCAGCCATACACATCACTTTTCATCCTGTCCTTTTCATCACCTACTGCTTCTATAGCAAATATAAGCGAGTGAAAAGTCAGCACAAAGAAATATCCTAGCATTTAGCAGATTTCTCCCGCCTTTTAGCAGCTGGAAACACAGAGGTTAATGCAGCACCTTGAAACACAATGCTGTGACTGCTACCCTGGCTGATATTTGCAGCCATCAGCAGTGTATGGGCAACAGTTCAAGCAGCTCTTTTAAATGATACCCATGGACCTTGCACATGTAATCTATTAGTGTATTGCAGAGGGCCATGCTGACCTGACCTCCCTCCAAGCTGGTGTATAAGCTACCCCTGGCCTAGAAATTAGATATAATAATTAGAAATGGAGGGAATCACACACTACCATGTTGTCACAGCTCCTAGGTTAAGTCAGTCTTAGAGCAAAATCTGCTAGTCCTCATCTATGTAGATGTATCTCCAGTAAGGTCATGCATGGAACCTGGAAGAGCCCCAGAGAACATTGTGGGTCTGAATAGTATGCACACTAAAAGCTATGGGGCTGGTTGTATAACCATTCTGCAGCTGATGGATGTCCATGCATTGCTGTTAAAATCCCTGGTATCTCATTGGAGCACAAGTCCTATGAGGAGTGGCTGAGGGAGCTGTGGGTGTTCAGCCTGGAGAAAAGGAGGTTGAAGGGAGATCTTCTTGCTCTCTAAAACTACCTGAAAGTAGCCCCTGGTGTAGCCGGGGGTAGGGGCGGTTTCTTCTCCCAAGTCACAGGCGATGGGACGAGAGGAAATGGCCTCAAGTTGCACCAGGGGAGGTGCATATTGGATATCAGGAAAAACTTTTACACTGAAAGAGTTATCAAGCCCTGGAACGTGCTGCCCAAGGAAGTGGTGGAGTCACCATCCCTGGAGGTATTTAAAAGACAAGTTGACATGGTGCTTCAAGATATGTTTTAGTGATGTTTTTTGTCAGTGTGGGATTGATGGTTGGGCTCTATGATCTGAAAGGTCTCTTCCAACCTTAGTAATTCTATGATTCAATGTTTTTCTCCTATGAGGCTGGCCAGTAGAGGTGCTGAGAGGGTAGGTTTGCATTTCTGGTCCCCCTTGGAAGACCTGGAAGAGAGGTTGCAGTCCATTGGGTCAACCATTCTGTAGGAGGGAACTGCTGCAGAAGTGCCCTGAGGAGATAAAAAAAGTGTGACCAGTGTGGCAGAACGCACTGCCAGCCTGTGTAGGAAAAAACATGGCAAAGGACAGCTGCAGTTTTATACCTTTACATTTTGCAAGGATTAAATGAGGTCATAATCAATATATGCTATAGATTATGAAGAAAATCTTGCCTTTTATTTTGTCTTCCTTTTTTTCTTGCTTTCTTTTTTTCAATAGCAAAATTCCCACTGCTGGGCCAGAATTTCAAGGGCTTCACTGAAAGAGTTGCTCTCAAGGGCAACAACTAAACCAGTCTGTGCTGGTGTCCTTGAATGCAGAGATGTGGCCTCCGAAAACAAGATGTGCATAACAGTACCCTTCTGTTCTGTAGCTTAGCAACTCGGGATGTAAATGGATACTTTTCAAAAGAAGATTTCCCATTTTTAATTGGCAAGAACAGAGATCCATCCTAGAAAGCAGATTTTGTGTTTGAAGCTGTCCAGTGTAGATGCAATTATATTCGCACTAACGTGTGTTTGTTAGGCTTCAGTAAGAATTCAGTGTTGGCGCCATTTTTATCCATTTCTGCTGTTACATACATATACAGACATATACACCTCCATATGTGTTTGTGGGTATGGGTATGTGTGTGTACATATAAAAGGTATGTTGCAGTATAAAACTCCTTTTCTATTTTGCTATTCTAACAGGAGGCATTTCCACGTTGAGTTTAACTCCAAATAAAATAACTTGCTTCATTTTAATATTTAGGCTATTTTGTTTTTTCATTCCCTGCATTTCCAAATCAAACGTGCCATGCTAAGGAGTTTTTAAATCCCTGTAATCAAAATGGAGCTACTGTTTCATTTACTGCCAATATAAAAAGAGTTATTTGCCTCTACCTCCTGCCTCGGTGACCGACCTCTGCACAGCAAAAGCAATAATCCCACAGGCCCGTGCTCTTAATAAATCTCCCTGTGAGATCAAATCAAAAGGCAAATTAAAATATCTTTGCTGCCTCATCACCTTCTTGTTATTATGTACGCAGCCATGATAGCCTATGCCTGGCAACAGCCATCAAAATAATAAGGTGGGAGATGTTGGTTCCTGTTCCCTCAGGGGAGGGCAGGATTTAAGCCCAAGAAGCCCACACTGAACGTCCTGGAGACAAGAACTCCCACCATTTTCCCTCAGCACCCCGTTTCTGAGGTCTCTTAACCTCACCTATAAACTTTCCTAATATACTCTATGTTGGAAGCTGCTGCCTTTGTCTCTGTGCTATTGAGTGAAAAAATTGTACACTTCTGCATGGTGCCAAAATATTGCCCTTTATTTCAATTGCCCCGTTTCTGTTCAAAAGGCCTGAATTGGAATGGAAATATTTTGAGTTTTTCAGTCTCGCAAGTACCTTCCCAAAATGAATTTCATCTGGAGAAAAATAACGCCCTTTCTTACTCTCCTCCCCTTTTCAGCAGTGTGTTATTTAGGACTTCAGACACACAAAAATTCAGTTATTCGCTCAGCTCTGCTGAATACCAGGAGACCTGACCTCTTCTACCAAGAGGCACAGCTTTTTGTCAGTCATTTGGCTGGTTATCTAAGGTAAGTGTCACTGTATTACCAGTATTTCATGTTTCGTGCTGGTGTTACGTGTTTTATTCCTGAGGATTTTCCTTTCCAAAGTAAATGACCAGGTTTTAGTTATACTAAAAATCTAACTAAAAATCAGTTTCACCATAGAGCTCAAGTTGGTGCTGAGGTGGGGCCTGCAACTTCTCAGAGGGACTTTGCCTACTGCTGGCCAAGAGAGACACCTTGTCACTCAGTTTTTCAGGCAGTTTATGGAGTTGGGAAGATTTTAGTCACATCTTTCCTGCTACTGTAATTAACAGTGGAACAATCTAAAACTTCTGCTTTCGTGCTCCCTCTTTACATAAGAGGGAGTGATCCAGGCTTGTTTATGAAGGAATTCATTTGCAGAGGACTGAACCATTCCTTTCTTGCCCCCTGCCCGAGAGTGATCCACTTATCTATTGTATTCTTTATAGCACGTTCCTGGCTTCTACCCTCCAGTTAAAAGCCCCTTAAAATACAACACTAAAACCTTGTACATCATACATCACAGCAAGCCATAATTCCATCTGTCTTAGTGTCACGGCTGGAACCAGCCCTTCTTACTGACTTTAGAAGTTGAACATTGATCAGGGTTCAAGACTTTGTGAAACTGTGAAGACCAGGCTGGATGGGGCTTTGAGCAACCTGGTGTACTGGAAGGTGTTCCTGCCCAGGGCAGGGAGGTTGGAACAGGATAATCTTTAAAGTTTCTTGAAACCCAAACCATTCTACGATTCTACGAAACAGAGCCCAGGTTGAATGACACCTCTCTAGTCTTTGGTAATTTCAAGGTACTCTCCCCACAGACAATTGGGGCTGAGACAAGATGGCATTTTGGCTGCTTTATGCTAAAATAGCCCAAACAAGGAGTGATGGCCTCTCTTTGCAGTGTAGAGGACACTTAAGGACGTGACTTTGTGGGGATTGATTCCACCTTCTCAAAGGTATAAAAAGCCCTGCTAACAAAAAATACAGCTAGAAATTAAAAAAAAAAAAACAAAAAAACAAAAAACAAAGAACCAAACAAACCAACATATTCATATTTTGCAGCAGAGTAATGGATTAATCTGATGGTATGAGATTGCACACATCCCTTGTAAACTAAAACAGGGAATCAGGGAATGGTCCGAATTGGAAGGGACCTCTAGAACTCATCCAGTCCATCTCCCCTGCTAAAGCAGGATTGTCCAGAGCACATCTGTCAGGACAGCATCCAGGCAGGGCTTGAAGGTCTCCAGAGAAGGGGACTTCACACCCTCCCAGGGCAGCCTCTGCCAGGGCTCTGCCACCCTCACCCCAAAGAAGTTTCTCCTCATATTTGGATGGAACCTCCTATGTTCCAGTTTGTGCCCATTGGCCCTCATCCTGTCACTGGGAACCACTAAGAAGAGCCCATCTCCATCCTCCTTCAACCCACCCTTCAGATACATGTCAGCATGAAGAATGTCTCCCCTCAGCCTACTCTTCTCCAGGCTGAAGAGTCCCAGCTCTTTGAGCCTTTCCTCATCAGGGAGATGCTCCAGTCCCTCAATCATCATTGTTGATGAAGTTCACTGATTTATCATTTATAGGAATAACCTCTTTAACCAATGTTTAAATATAAAACTATTTTTGACTGTTAATGTGTATTTAGTTGTAATGGATAAGAGAAAAAGGAGATTTGCTTTGCACCCTGGGTTTTGGGTTTTTTTCAGACAGAGCCTGAGCCACAAAATCTTGATCCATATGCAAAGTTCCCAAGCTGATGATGTTCAATGGCTTTGATTCAGTCAAGGAACCNACATTGATCAGGGTTCAAGACTTTGTGAAACTGTGAAGACCAGGCTGGATGGGGCTTTGAGCAACCTGGTGTACTGGAAGGTGTTCCTGCCCAGGGCAGGGAGGTTGGAACAGGATAATCTTTAAAGTTTCTTGAAACCCAAACCATTCTACGATTCTACGAAACAGAGCCCAGGTTGAATGACACCTCTCTAGTCTTTGGTAATTTCAAGGTACTCTCCCCACAGACAATTGGGGCTGAGACAAGATGGCATTTTGGCTGCTTTATGCTAAAATAGCCCAAACAAGGAGTGATGGCCTCTCTTTGCAGTGTAGAGGACGCTTAAGGACATGACTTTGTGGGGACTCATTCCACCTTCTCAAAGGTATAAAAAGCCCTGCTAACAAAAAATACAGCTAGAAATTAAAAAAAAAAAAACAAAAAAACAAAAAACAAAGAACCAAACAAACCAACATATTCATATTTTGCAGCAGAGTAATGGATTAATCTGATGGTATGAGATTGCACACATCCCTTGTAAACTAAAACAGGGAATCAGGGAATGGTCCGAATTGGAAGGGACCTCTAGAACTCATCCAGTCCATCTCCCCTGCTAAAGCAGGATTGTCCAGAGCACATCTGTCAGGACAGCATCCAGGCAGGGCTTGAAGGTCTCCAGAGAAGGGGACTCCACACCCTCCCTGGGCAGCCTCTGCCAGGGCTCTGCCACCCTCACCCCAAAGAAGTTTCTCCTCATATTTGGATGGAACCTCCTATGTTCCAGTTTGTGCCCATTGGCCCTCATCCTGTCACTGGGAACCACTGAGAAGAGCCCATCTCCATCCTCCTTCAACCCACCCTTCAGATACATGTCAGCATGAAGAATGTCTCCCCTCAGCCTACTCTTCTCCAGGCTGAAGAGTCCCAGCTCTTTGAGCCTTTCCTCATCAGGGAGATGCTTCAGTCCCTCAATCATCTTTGTTGATGAAGTTCACTGATTTATCATTTATAGGAATAACCTCTTTAACCAATGTTTAAATATAAAACTATTTTTGACTGTTAATGTGTATTTAGTTGTAATGGATAAGAGAAAAAGGAGATTTGCTTTGCACCCTGGGTTTTGGGTTTTTTTCAGACAGAGCCTGAGCCACAAAATCTTGATCCATATGCAAAGTTCCCAAGCTGATGATGTTCAATGGCTTTGATTCAGTCAAGGAACAATGTCTAGGTTCAGACCTTAGTTCCCTAACAATCAAGAAAAAGGGAAATAGGCCACCATCTCTGACTGTGTTTAAGAGTAGGTTAGATGTGGTGTTGAGGGATCTGGTGTAGGGGAGAACTTGTAGAGTAGGGCTGATGGTTGGACTTGATGATCCCAGGGGTCTCTTCCAACCTAAATGATTCTATGATTCTATGATTCTAGTATTAATCTACAGAAGACAATTATTAATGAGGTGGGAAATCCACATTCAGGTTCTATGGCAATGAAGGCAAGTTTGAAGATTATCACTTGGAGACTATCATCAAAGGTTATAATAGACTTCAGCAGATCAGTCCTACCTTGGTCTGCTCATGCAACCTTGGTAGACCTGTACTGGAGTTTTGATTATTTCTGTGAGCTGGGTTATAACAAGGTAAAACAATACAGAAAAATAAGGGAAGGAGCAGTTTGTTACTGTTGTTCTCCCAAGTTTTTCCATGGCTGGTGGAGGCACTTTAGCTCTGCAACTTCGTAAGAGCCCATAGAGAATCGGTTGCCATTTTCAGCTGTGTTTTGTGGTGCTACCTTGGATTATAAACCCTCTAACAGCTTCAGCCATAGCAGGCTAACATAGTATCAGAAGTCTGTTTTGGCTGTAGACAAATCCTTGCTCTGCTGCATGCAAAAAAAACCACCAAAAACACCTCCCCAAAAATCCATCTGGGGGGAAAATTCATCGAATTCTGTTAGGATAAATCAACATGACAATATTTCTCTCTTGTTTATCTTCAGTTTGTGTTAGTCTCTTCTGAAGAAAAGCAGTTTGATACTTCCCAGCAGAGAACTTCTGTGCTGGAGATTTCCTTTGTCTATTCCACCAGTTGCATCAGATAAAAATTAAGTGAAACATGACATACTGACAGTGAGAGCAGCAGGCAGAAATTTGGCTGGGTCCTCAGTTACACTTGAATTTCTGCTAAGCATGTCATGAATTGTGGCAGCTTGGGGAGGTTAGTAAAATAAAACTAAAATTAAAATAAAAAAAACCCTGAATTAAATCTCAGAGAATTAAAGCTTCTTCGTTCTGATTTCACCAGGAAAGCAGAGCTGCAAACAGTGTCTTATTTTCATCAGTATGTTAATTTACCTATGACTTTTTCTACTGAATAAAGACTGTGAACTTTGATTATTGGTATTTACTTTACTTTGCTTGACATAAGATACCTTAAATCATAACGATCAGTCTCCTTCCAGTGGTACTGCTTACCCTGTCTCCAATCTTACACATGTTTATGACTGAAAATAACTGAGTTCAAGAGGGCTTATTGGCACATGCCAAGCTCCTCCAGGCACAGGGTTTTGCAGCGCTGACTCTGTTGGGAAAGATTTTCTCAAATTCTGCCTCTTCCTGTGGTAAACCACCACCCCTTCTGCCCATCAAGCCCCCCCAAACCTTCCCTCTTCCTATCACCTCCTCTACTTTGCTTGTGGTCCTTGGAGAAACACAGAGAGGGCGACGAAGATGATCAGAGGACTGGAGCACCCCTCCTATGAAGACCGGCTGAGAGAATTGGGGTTGTTCAGTCTGGAGAAGAGAAGGCTCTGGGGAGACCTTACAACAGCCTTCCAGTATCTAAAGGGAGCTACAGAAGACCTGGAGAGGGACTATTTGTCAGGGAGTGGATTGACAGAACAAGAGGTAATGGCTTTAAATTAGAAGAGGGGAGATTTAGATTGAATACCAAAAAAAAATTCTTTGCTGTGAGGGTGGTGAGAGCCTGGCCCAGGTTGCCCAGAGAAGCTGTGGCTGCCCCATCCCTGGAGGGGTTCAAGCCAGGCCGGATGGGGCTTGGAGCAACCTGGTCTGGTGGGAGGTGTCCCTGCCCAGGGCAGGGGGGGTTGGAACTGGAGGAACTTTAAGGTCCCTTCCAACTCTAACCATTCTATGATTCCATGATTCTATGAACTTCTTTAACGCTAATCCTAGCTAGTATGTAACACGGCAGATGCCCGTACTGTAGCATGGTGAAGTCCATCAACTATTTCCCTGGCAAACCACCCCATTTGGATGTGGCTATGCCACTGAGAGCTGGAGCTTCCCCCCCCCCAGGAATTCATTCGAAAAGCATGCAGTTACTTTTTTTTTGACATCATGACAAATCCCAGATGCAAACCCCGCTGTAGGATCACGCTCAAGGCAGAGGCTTTCCTGGTTTCTGGCTTTGCAAGGCTACTGGGGAGGGCCATAGTAACATAACTCTACATTGCTCCATATTTTNTATGACAAAAACCCTCCATTGCTCCATATTTTTCTTTTTTTTTTTTTTTTTTTTAAATCAAATGAAAAAGTGCCCTTCCCACATGCATAAGGATGTCTAAACCCCTGCTGTGCTCGGGATAATTGTTCTCAACTTGGATTTAATTTTAAAGCTTGCTACTTCTATTTCAGGCCAAAGAGGGGCTTGTCAGCCATTTCCAATTACAGTAGTTTGCCTAAGAAAACACGCATTTCTCCTTAGAAACCTTGTCTTGCCTGTGTGAGCAATCTGTGCACACGTGGGGCTGAGAACAAGTGGACAGTGAAATTCCTAAGATCATAGAATCATAGAATGGCTAGTGTTGGAAGGGGCCTTAAAGTTCACTAAGATCCAGTCCCCCTGCCCTGGATATTTATTTTGTGAGGTTATACACAATGTGGTGCATTTCACTGAGGTAAGTCACTACGTGAACTAACACACAAGTAATGACCCCTTTTGGTCTTAAACTCAAGGCATCTATGAGGAAACATCAAAACACTTGGAGGAAAACTACAAAAACTTCAACGTGTGGGGGAAGAGCTGAGGAATGAAGGAGAGAGGCCTTGATCCTACAATGCAGTTCACGAGCACAGATGCTCATGTCCAGAGCAGATGTCAATCTCTGGAAGAGTGGTCCATCTCAGGAGAACAGTTGCTCCATGACTTACTAACTCTGCCGAGTTCAGGGAGTCACTACAATATATGACCAGAGAATCAGGGTTGTTGGATAGTGTTTTCTTCTATAATGAATCAGCCTTTTGGTGAAGTCTGACTCTTTTTCACTGAGGGCTTTCACAAATGAACTACACACTCCAATGGCTAAAACCCTTTAAGTTTTATAATCTGCCTGGCCCCTCCCAGGCCAATTTTTTCCCTCAGTGAGCTTCGTAGGACCACAGAATGATAAAGACACAAGGTTGGAAAGGTCCTACAACATCATCTAGGCCAATTGTCCTCCTGTCACCGATACTACCCACTAAGCTACTAAATCATGTCTCAAATATCAGTTTTGCTTTTACCTTTAACTGGAGGTTCTAAGATGTGGTGGGGAATGGGAGGCACTACCGATGTGGAAGTTTAAAGTAATTTTCATTTGTAAAACAAAGCTCCTGGGGAGCCACTTTGGGCTGGACCCAACACTTTGTTCAACTGCTGCCACTTTCTCTCAATCCTGGGCTGCTTTGGAGCCCCTGTTGTAGCTGAAAGAGCCAAGAGACCTCATTGGGCTGTGAAACAAACCCCTAGCACTGCCCCAAATCTTTGCCCTGCAGTGAAACCCCAGCTCCCATGCCTGATTACCCCCGTTGGGACACACTGTGGCCCATCAGCTAGGCATCCTGTAGCACCAGCACAGTGACACATCTTGGGATTCTGCATGTCCCACCTCGGTTGAATGGCATCACAGGCCAGGCTAGGTTGTGTTTTAGAAAACAATGACTCTGAATACTGCCAAGTAAGTAAGTTGATGGTTTTCCAGGTTTGCCCACGGGTGTCTGGATGGAGATTGCTGCTTTTTAGGCTGCTGTTCAGGAGAGGGGAAAAACCTGCCCTACAATAAAAATGTTTGTTCAAACAGTGCTTTTACTGGTAGATTACATCTCGGTGGAGCCATGAAGACTGATTCTGGCTGCATGAAGGCCTCTCTTCTAGCAATATATCTGTTGTGAGCATACACAAGTCTCATTAGCGTTAATAAATTGGCGCTGAGGGGATTTTATAACATCTCTATGGCTGCCTGTCTCCGTTCCCGACAGCCAGTTCAGCTTCAGACATGGCTCTGCGAGTAGTTTTTAAAGGGGCAGACTGGGGAAAAAAATAATCAAGAGGAGGCAGAAGAGGAGCCAGGGATAATGAAGGCATGACCAGGAAAGGCAGGGAGTCTTTTTGCTGTCTCTGCCCCATTTTCCGCTTGTTAGATAAATATGTGGCTCTCTCTGAGTCCCTGAGTGCCATTCCTGTGTGAGATGAGTGGGAACGGGGAAGATGTTCTGGTGCTCCCATTGCCCTGCTTGTATCCCCCCCAGTTTCTTTTTATCTAACCTAGAGCTATTCCCTGCCTGTGGCATATCTCTGACTCTCAGGGTATGTCTCCTGCTCCATCTCCATTGCATGCAGCTTGCCTCAACCCCCAAGTTCCCTCTGGTTCCCCTCCCAAGGGCTTACCTGGTCTTTCCCACTCCTATAGAGTTTTGCTTGTTTTCCCAGCAGCAGTGGAGAACTGCATGTTTCACCATTCCCCAGCCTGGCTGTGATCCTCTCACCTCCTCCCTCCTCTGCTCCTCCTCTCCACTGTGTGAACACCATTTGTCCTTTCCCCTTGGACACCCAGGATCCTAAACCCTTTCAACTCACTCATCTCATTGCTCAACAGTGTAATCCCTCCCCAAACTCTGGGTTAAGGGCACGAAAAGCAAGTCCGTGTCTATCTAAAGCAACAAGACAACCTTGTGCTTTAAGGCAAACTGAGTGTTAACTGTTCTTAACACAGACAAAACTGGGAAAATTAGATGGGCAGTGAACCGTTTTCCAGGTGAGGAGAGATGAGATGCAGTGGTTGCCTCCACATGAGCATTTGTCACCTGCATTGTCTGGAGTAATGTTTGAGCCCAAATATAATACTTGTCCTGAGTGGGATAAAGCAAAAACCCCCTGTGATTTCTCAAGTTTTCTGGAACTAGGGATATTATAATACTTTATTCTGCTGCTACTAATAGAGTCATTTTCGAACACACCCAGATGAAAGATGGTGTTCTGTCAAGTTCCTCTTGTTGTCCTTCCCAGCAGCATTCAAGAACCTTGGCAATAGCCAGTCAAACAAAGTCCACTTTGAGGCTCAGCCCAGCGACCAGCACAGAATAAAGCAGTGAAGAATAAACATCACCCAGACCTGCCTTTGGAGTGGAAAACCACTTAGGCTAACAAGTAGGAAATGTCAAGGAAGGCCCCTTGGGAACTAGGTGCGTTTCTCCACTCAGTTTGCATGGAAAGTAGCCTTCTTGTGTAATTAACACCAAAGCACCTCCTTTCTCACAGAAATAATGGAGATGCAACAGATGGGCTACCATTTCACAAAAGAACATTATAGTGAAGGCAAATAGGATCTTGGCTTCTGGAGATTAGATTTGAAGCCAGGTCCTCCATATGCCAGGAGAGCGGTCCAGCCATTGGCCGTGACACAGGTATCTCCTGGCCATTTGTATAAACCATTGTATAACCTAGTTGGGCTACAGGGGACATCAAGATGACACTGGGCCCTAGGGACGAAGGGTAGGGCATATGTCGGCCAGTAGCAGTGCAGGCACCGAAGAGTTTAAAATTTGAACGTCATCCTTCCAGCATGAGGAGGCATTTGAACATGACTTCAAGGCACTTCACTATGAATTCAGTTACTTTAATATTTCATGGAGATTGCAAAATTCCTTAACATAAGATTTTAGAAGCCTCCAAAAAAAAAAAAAAAAGATATTTCTATAGTTAACGGGAACATCCAGTTTAAATAGAAAATCTCAATGAAAGAACTTTGCAAGGTTTGTAAACACTTTGAAGTTCCATCTACACAGTCAAACTCGAGAAACTGGAAGAAATTTATCTATGAGGTGGGCCACTCCATGGATGCCCACCCAAGCTGGTACTGGTCAGTACCAGGAGAGAGACAGGATTTCCTGACCTCATCCAGTCTGGCTGAATTGCTTTGTAGCAATTCGAAAAACATCAAAAAGGAAATATATTTTCTGCCAATTCTTTTCCTCTGTCCAAAGCAAAAACCAACTAGGAAAATATGTTTAACATCAGACATACTTTTTCCCTGCATATGAAGAAATCCAGAAGATGAGTGTTTCATTACGAAAATATTTCATACTTAAGAGATATTGTCTGTATGTCCTTGGTTGGGTAGCAGAGTAAACAGTTGCACGAAAGTGAAAGGATTTAAGATGTGTTAAAAGGGAGTTCATTTTAGCTTCACTGTAACTACAATAACATACCTTTTTTTTTTTTCCCTGAGCCATGCCAATCTTGTATGAACGCTCTCTCTTCCTGTTCACATTGCCTGGATAGGAAACCAAATGCAAGGGAGATGGGTGAGATCAGAGAAGTTTCAGATTTTATTGAACTTTGAGAATTTTTGGAGGTAGTGGCTTGCAGTGGATCTGTAGCTCGGTGGCTACAAACTGAAGGATGGACTGAGTGTCAGAAGGATGGAGCCGGGCTCTTCTCAGTGACATCCAATGACAGGACAAGGGGCAATGGGTGCAAGCTGGAACAGAGGAGGTTCCACTTAAATATGAGGAAAAACTTCTTCACAGTGAGGGTGACTGAACAGTGGAACGGGCTGCCCAGGGAAGTTGTGGAGTCTCCATCTCTGGAGATATTCAAAACCCACCTGCACGCATTCCTGTGTGACCTGCTCTACTACCAGTAGACATGAAGATGGCACTGGAGGTGTTCCTGCTCCTTTGTAGAGTAGGGCTGATGGTTGGACTTGATGATCCCAGGGGTATCTTCCAACCTAAATGATTCTATGACTCTATGATCTTTCAAGGTCCCTTCCAATCCCTGATATTCTGTGATTCTGTGACCTAAGGCTGATGGTTGGACTCGATGATCCCAAGGGCTGTCTTCCAACCAAAATGATTCTATGATTCTACATTTGGCCCTGGTTTTCCCTGTTGTCAGGCAGGAATAATTTGCAGCTTGAACCATGTTTGCTTGACTTGCATGTGGAGAACACAACATTTTTCGAAAGCAACAAATGTCAGCAGCTTTGCTGACTCCCACGATTGGAAATTACCTTTTCAGTTACTCCAACAGGAAAGGATAAACACTGGAAACGATATTAATAAAACATTACACACACCAAAAAAAAAAACCAACCCAAAAAACCCAACCCAAACCCTCAAAAAGTTCCTAATTCAGTTCCAGCTCCTAATTCAGCAGAGGTCAGACAATAAAGTTTACAACCAGGCACTCTGGGCCGCTTGGTCCTGGAAACCAGCACACGAGTGACTGGCCAGATTAGTTAATCTTCCTCAGCTCCGTCTTGGGCCCTATAACTACCGTGGCAGGTCATTAACCAGCTGGTGAAGCCCCCAGCACATCGTACATTTATTCCCAAACCTGAGCAGCCGTTGTTGAGTCCAGGAGCCTTAAAGAGGTATTTCTGATGTTAGCTGACAGAAGGATGATTTATGCTCACTGTAATTCAAAGGGAATTCCAAGGCAACTGTAAACTAATGAAACCCGAATAACTTTTCCCGGGGAAGGTTCCTTATTTAATCAGTTGAACAAAAATATGGGAATATGTAAAATGGGCAGTTGTTCATTCTTTTGAAAAATGTGGCCTTTTCGTAGAAAGGGAGATAAATGGGATCATGATATGTTGGAGGAAAGAAATGTAGAAAAAATGTTTGATTAAAGCGAAGTGTTTATTCTCCCCGTGTTTCGTTTCTTGATTATTATTTTTTTAACTTTACTGTTCATCACTGCCGAAAACAAAAAGCGAAGAACGCGATGTCTAGTAAGTAAGTTGGGTAACCTAGTAGAGGTATTGCTTTCAGCCAGGATTTTCTTTTCTTTTCCTTTTTCTTTTTTTCTTTTTTTTTTTTTTTTGTTAATCTCAAATGAAAGACTCTCTTTAATCAGATAATGGACCGGCTGGTAATTTTAGCCTTTTGTGACACACCAGTTGGCAGGTACGGTGGTACATAACCATGAGCCTTTTCCTACAGCCTTCCCTCCCTCTGGGACAACCACAGACGTGTCTCTGTCTTATCAGTCCCAGGGGACCGTCCCCAAGCATTTTGCAATGAAAATGCAAAGGAGGGGGCCCTTTCCCTCCTGCAAAGGAGGGCCAGCTGTCGGAGGTGATGACTACCAGTAGACACGCAGATGGCACTGGAGGTGGTGCCTCATCCCACCACACACCTGAAGAAAGGGGGTGTCCATTGCCCAGCTGTTCCCATAGGGATGTGCAGGGACCACCCTCCCAGGGCTAAGGGGCCCTTGCCAGACTGGTGTATGGGGCTTGATGGTGGTGGGCATGGACTTTCTCAGAGTGTTCCACGTTGGCCAAGAAGGCAGAGCCCCAGAAGGTCACCTGCTGAAGTTACCACTCGTTCCTTCCTCTTCCCCTTCCTCTGCTTGTCACTTTTGGGGGTGAAACGTAACTTGCAGGGTGACTGACAGCCCTTTGAGCTCCTCGGTGAACCTTGGGCCTTAGTTTGAAAAGCCCCTGAAAGAAAGAAAAAAAAAAAAAAAAAAAGGGGATTGTGTGTTCTCTGAATGTGAGGCTGCTGAACCGCTGCCAAGCCCGGGCTGCTCCATTCAAAGGGCTGAGTGAATAAATGAGAATAACATCCTTGGGGACCTTGGGGATCAGTTTACTCTGAAAATCCTCAGCCTTACAAAGGGTCAGAGTCACAAGGTAAATGAAAATGGCTGGGAGGGGACTTTGATGGCCGAAACACTGTAACTGTAGAGGACTTGAAAGAAAACCGTAT
>VZTM01017870.1:70598-87007 GCA_013400555.1 Jacana jacana | reverse complement strand
GAGGCGAGGCGAGGCGAGGCGAGGAGAGGCGAGGAGAGGAGAGGAGAGGAGAGGAGAGGCGAGGAGAGGAGAGGAGAGGAGAGGAGAGGAAAAACCTCTCCGCTTTGTTAACCCACAGCAATCTATAAAACACTATTATTTAGGGTCCAGGCAATGGTTGGAGTAAAGAAGCAGCTCTCCCCCTGCCCAACACCTCATTGCCACCAGGGTATTTCCTCTGGGTAACCAGCAGCTCCTGGGGCAAATGGCCCTGGGGGTATCACTGCACCATGCCCACAGAAGCTCAAAAGCACAGCACCCGAATATTAATATAGTTTTGGAGGGGGGGGTTCAGTTAAAAAACGCCCACAGAAGTTAATGAGGAAGTTAAAAAGGGCATTTTTGGAAGTAGCCCTGCACTGGTGTGGAGAGAAAACGATGCAAATGTGTGCACTTGCTTTGCGTCTGTTTAAGATTTGCTGTGGAAACGACGGTAAGCTGTCTACGGCCAGATCCCAGTTAACATCTTGAGGCCAGTGGGAATTATACACCTAAACACTTCAGCCTCAAAGTCTCTGGCTCTCGTTGGTCTCATCTCTTTACCTATAGTGCTCTGAGCAGCTCCATTAATACTGACAGTAGTAAAGTTAAACGCATTCCTCAACATTTGCAGGATCAGGATGTAAGTGACTCAGAGCAGCCGCAGTTTCTTATTAGGTGTTTGTACAGTGCCTGGCATCTGGGCCCCATCTCCGTTGGAATTACTGTAATTCAAGCCCCAGTAATTACAAAAATGGGTTAAATACTGAATTCTAACAGGTTTGGGTTTTTTTTATTTTTTCTGTCAGATTCTCTCCTGCTGGTTATTTTTTTTTATTATATTTTTTTAAGCACTTTAATTCAAGCTGCCCAGCTGACAAGTCTATAGTTTTGGTCAGAAAGTGCTGCTTTCTCTACGATATACCTTAACCATGGGAGAAGCTGTGTATGCAGCTGAGCTCATCTTTGCTCTCACATGGTAAAGCTGATACCTCAGGGGCACTGAGAGAGTTAGAGGTATCTCTCCCACGTTCTGCTCTTAGTAAAAACTCTCTAGAAACTCTGCCTTTTGCAGTTATTCTTCTCTGTAGCGGAGAATGGGAAAACAGCCTACTGAAAGCTGAGACAAAATTCAAGCTGACTGCATCTAGTCATTCAGAGCAAGATCCACACCCCATGAAAAAGGGTCTTGCCATTAACTTCTCCCAGGGTTACTCTCATCATATAGGCTCCACGCCTGGTAACTGAGTTAAACTCTGTTATGACACAATTTTGGGGCTAGGAATGTCAGTACCACGTACCAGTGCGCAAAACAAGGGTGAGCAGAGAACATGTGGGATCCTATTTCATGTTTCCTACACACCAGCTGCAATATTCCTTCTTTGAACAAGTCTCTCCTGCCTTGGATTCTGGGTGAGGAAGGACCCATCAGCCCCAGAGAACATCATAGGCTTTTGTCCATCTCTGCTGCTTTTTTTGAGGGTGAAAAGAAGAAGGTTTAGCTCACCAGCAGTACAAGCCAGTGAGTAGGTAGACCTTTCCTCTGAATGTAGAGAGAAAACCCGTTTCAAACACTTTGGTTTGGGTTGCTAATTGACCTGATGGAAGTAAAATAGCAGCCATGAGGGCAAACTCTAATAATAAATTTCTGCAAACTGGAAACCTTAGAGGCTTTTTTAAAGCTTTGTTGTTATTGTTGTTGTTGCTTTTCCTCAACAGGTTCAGAAAACCATTTATGCCTAAATCCTCATGCTAGGCAGAATGGAGACACCGCTGGCCTGTGATCCAGTTCCTCTGTCAATGACCAGAAGCTTTAGGGTGACTCTTTTAACCTCTCTGTGTCTCAGTTTCATCCTCACATCACAGAAACAGAAGCTCTAGCTTAGTCCTACATTGACCAACAAGTACCTTGCAGAAATCTTGTTTTGGCGGATAAATTAATGGAGGAAGAAATAACTGTGTTACAGAGCAAATCAGGGAAGAAGGTGTTTCATTGTTTATTTTTAAACAAAAGCAGGTAGTTCACAAAACTCAAGGTCAGTTTTTTTAACAGAGCTCTGTCCCTAACCCAAGGTTTGGGCTCCCTCATGGATTCTCTGAAGTCTCATTCTTGTTATATATTCTATAATATATTTCTATATTCTATTATATTCTATAGTATGTTCTACAGTACATATTCTCACCACAAAAAAGACATTGAGGTGCTGGAGCAGGTCCAGAGAAGGGTAACGGAGCTGGTGAGGGGTCTGGTTTTATGAGGAGAGGCTGAGGGAACCTGAAGGGAGGGTGTAGCCAGGGGGGGTCAGTCTCTTCTCCCAAGGAACGGGCAATGGGACAAGAGGAAATGACCTCAAGTTGCACCAGGGGAGCTTGAGGATGGACTTTAAGAAAACTGTTTCCATGGAAAGGGTTATGAAATAGTGGAATGGGATGCCCAGGGCAGTGGTTGAGGCACCACCTCTGGAGGGATTTAAAAAATGGGTTGACATAGTGCTTAGAGACATGGGTTAGTGATGAGTTTTTATCAGTGAGGTTGATGGTTGGACTAGATGATCTTAAAGATCCCTTCTAACCTACACAATTCTATGATTCTAAGGGGCAAGGCCATGCTGTGACATACCCAGGGTGTGGGCATCGATGGGACTTCCTTCTAGCTCACCACCTGTTTTCTCATGCCAGTGGGAATGTCGCTGTCTTTGAGATCTCTACCACCTTCGTCAAATCTAGCTGAAATTGGCCAAAGGGTTCAGAAGTTTGTGGTGTATCTCATGTTGGTATAAGACTCATTTCCTTAGGAAGCCAGCCCGAGGAAGCACTTTGGTTCAGAGTACATTCATCGCTATAGCACTCCATAATTCACTTTAGCTGTGAGCATCATTGTATAAATGCCAGCAGTGTGCCCAGGTGGCCAAGAAGGCCAATGGCATCCTGCCTTGCAAAAGAAACAGTGTGGCCAGCAGAAGTAGGGAGGTGATTGTCCCCCTGTCCTCAGCACTGGGGGGGCCACACCTTGAGTATTGTGTCCAGTTCTGGGCACCTCAACACAAGAGAGATGTGGAGGTGCTGGAGCGAGTGCAGAGGAAGGACACGGAGCTGATGAGAGGCCTGGAGAATAGATTTTACGAGGAACGACTGAGGGAGCTGGGAGTGTTTAGTCTGAGGAAGAGGAGGCTGAGGGGAGACCTCATCACTCTCTACAACTGCTTGAAAGGACATTGTAGAGAGGTTGGTGCTGGTCTCTTCTCACAGGTAATTAGCAATAGAACAAGTTGGAATGGCTGCAAGCTGCAGCAGGGTAGGGCTGGGCTGGACATTAGGAAAAAATTCTTCCCAGAACGAGTGGTCAGACCCTGGACTGGGCTACCCTGGGAAGTGGTGGAGTCCCCATCCCTGAATGTGTTTAAGAGTTGATTAGATGTGGTATTGAGGGATATGGTGTAGGGTAGAACTTTGTAAAGTGGGGCCAATGGTTGGACTGGATGATCTCAAGGGTTTCTTCCAACCAAAATGATTCTATGATTCTATGATTTTAAATGAACACATATGCACACACATTTCCTAATGCCTAGTGGAAGCAATAAGCAGAACCAATCATGTACATGTAATTGTGTTTATTTTTCACAAATGTCTTTTTAAAAAGGATTCTCTTAAACCAAACATTTGAGGAATGGCCCATATAGGAATTTATCTCAATTATGTGTGTGTGGAATTATAAGATAGATATTTTTTTTTTCCAGGAGAAAAAAACTGAAATGGCACATGGAGTTCATTAAAATTGAGCTAATGGTTTCAATCTTGTTCCTAATAGTGTAGAATAGGCAGCGATGCGATGTGAGCTGGGAATAAATCTGTGTGATGACTACAGAAACATACGTTTTTGTGTTGACCCTTCCCCATGATGGGCAAACTGTCTGTTGCCGAAAGGCTTTATGTGAATAAGGACAAACACGAAGAAAAATAAGAATGAGCAGAATAAGATGGTTAGTTTCTACAGCATCATGCTATAGAGGAGGAGGGGGGTTGGATAGGTAGGGACAAAGAGGGGCAGTACCTGCTGTAGGGAGGACAGTTCATGGTTCTCTGCCATGCAGTCCTACGTAAGGACAGAGGTTGGGCAATACAGGTCATATTTCTTTTATGAAGTGCCAACGTGTTCTTAGCCTCAAGCAGAGAAAAAGTGGAGCAGCACGGCTTAACTCAGTAATGCAGCCGCTGCCAACGCTTGCTTTAGCGTGCTCCTTGTTTTCCCAGTTCCTACCATCATTTTTCTATAAGCACACATGCCAGACAGGTTTTGATATTTCAGTTGTCTTGTGGGCGTGGGGGCAGAGAGCAGCTGCCCCACATGCAGCCCCCTTTCAGGCTATCCGGGGGTGGGTGTTTTTTGGCTTTTGGCAGCCTTTGCAAAGGCGGTTCTCTTTAATTTTCTTCCCCAGCAGCAAAACTCTGCGGTCCCTTCCAAATTAATTCTCTGGGCAGCCGGAGAAGCTCTTTTCACCCGGCGTTGTGGATTTAATTTCAGCCTTCAGAGGGCAGCCCAGGGCAGCAGACAGACCCCACCACAGCCCTCGCTGGCCCCGGACCAGCACCAAAACCTCCTCTTGGGCAAGGTTTGAACCCTCTAGTCACATTTTTATCCTAACCCCTTTTGCAAACCGCTTTATCGATCCCCTGGCGTTATTCTGCCCACAGTGTGCTCCTGCGAGGTGGTACCTGAGTGTGGGGACACAAAGGGTGACAAAAACACAAGGTGATATGGCTGGGATCTGCCAGAGAGAGAAAAGGAAGCATCTTTGCTGGGTTGTGTTTCTATGCGACAGAAACTCAGCTGCAGACGTGGGCACCAAAACCGCAAACCACGTCTTCATGGTGTAGAAGTACTAATGTAAGACTCCCTCTCTCATTTAATGTTTAATTGTGATTAGTTCTGCTAGCACTGCAAGGGGAAGATGGAGAGGGTGAGTTCAGTGGGCCTCCCACAAAACAAAACAAAACATGCCTCATCCAACAGAAGTAGTTTAGATGCGTGTTGAAAGACCCATCGGCTTCCACTGGGCACACTGCATAAGCAGTTTGCATCCTATCTACTTCCCTCATCTTGCTTTTAATTCTCTCTATTCCCTCACTTTTTAATATCAGCTTTCACATAGCTCTGCATTGCCCCAGGCCTTCATGATCAAATGGCTTTTAATAAGAAAAAGCGAGTTGATTTATAAGGGAAACATTTCCTTGATGGACACTGGGGGAGGAAAAAAAAAATGATCACCCAAAGACTTTTCTTGATGATCCATTTCATTTCCTAGTTATTGTGCCTACAAGATAACCTTCCCCAAAATTCCTGGGGAAAAATGCCCCTCTAACCTAATGAAGGGATTTCAGTTCCGGTTGAAATGATACATTTCCTCCTGCTCAGTCCCCCCTTGCTGCAGTTTAGAGTGATTTCAGAGCTCGCTTCTGCTGGAAAAACTCGAATGTCTGGGCCTCTGAGCTGGCTGGCCATGGCATGCAGTGCAGAGAAAATGCTGGAATGAAAAGATGCTTTTATATCATTGTTTTCCTTCTGTATTAGGAAAGGGGACTGCAGTGTCAGGATGGAGAAGGAAGGTTTTACAATTGGGAAACTGCAATCTGGGGAAGAAAACTAAGTGTCCTTGAAAATACCTCCTGGGTTGCATCACGTGTGCTTCACGGATGCCAGCACCTGGGAACGGAATGGCACAGCACTGGGGAAACAGGATGGGTTTCAAAATATAAAAAAGGCAAGAGTGCTGTAGTATTGTGCCAAGGAAACACGATAAAAATGCCTGAATACATACCTCGCTGAAGCAGAGAAGAATGTAGACAAACCCATAAAGTCTGGACAGTTCTCCCAGGAGCAGAGGAACCGACTTCCTGGAACGGGCTTGTGCTGCTCTCCAGGCTGAGATCTGGCTCTGGGGGCTGACGTCCTCCAGATGCTCCAGAAGATGGAAAAAAAAGAAAAGACCAACCAAAAAAACCCCCAACAATAACCAAAAAAAGCCCTCTGGAAAACGAAAACCTCAAGGAAGACATTAAGGGGGTAGTTTGCCAATAAAAGAGAATTCTTTGTAATAGCCTTCAGTTAGTCACCGTCTAACACTCAAAGCAGGAGAGCTTGGTTTGCTTCTAAAACACTTCCAGTGTGCAAGACACAGGAGGATGCATGGATTCTGTAAGTTAACTGCTCATGCATGCACACAGAGAGTGTATATTGCACCTAGAAGCACATGTATGCAGAAACAAATACCTTTAAAAGCTCCTACCGCTCTATGTATGACAGAAAGAAATCTGAAGCGGGTAAGTGTGCATTGCCCTCATTCTTTATACCAGTTCCCATTCCCATCTTGCTCCATTATGCTCTATTTGATTCCCTTGGCCACTTTTTAACCCAGAGACATGCCCCCGTAGCGGCAGGTACCTGGGTCAGACATCCCCAGCAGTGGGGACAACTATGGGGGGACTGAGATGACAGCATTAAATGTCTTCACAATTCCTCCTCTGTGTCTCGGTCCAACTGTTGTCCTTGGTGTGTGATACCACCAGGATGCTCAAGGAGCCATCACCCTGCATGTTCTGGCCACCAGCAGCAAAACAAAAGCCCAGGAGAAAGTCTCTTTTCCTCCATACCCGTCTGCAAGATCCTTTGTGTGCTCTGCCGGCAGGGAGGCCAAACGATACCTTTCCTTTCAGGACAGCAAAATGAATCATGCTTTCTGTCTTAGGACTAACATTTATGTGTCTCCGGGAATGTGATCCTTATTCCCTCTGTTGCAGACCTGAGCCAGATGCTTTCCTGTAATTCAGATATAAGCAAGATACTTCCATTTCTCTTTTTCTTTCTTCTCCTCCCTCCTCCTTCCTTCCTTTTTTCTTTCCCCCCCTCTCACTTTTCCTTTTTTTTTTCCTCTTGGGGTGTGTGTGTAGGAGGCCCTGCCCACACAAAAAGAGTTTGCTCCAAAAAATTGCAGAAGGATGGGGAGAGTTTTTGCATGAGTGGGAAAGCACCTTCTTCTACAGATTTGAGTGGGGATTGCTGCCGCGCTAGTGTCTCAAAATGTCCTTTAAATGCCATTGCTCTCTCAAGGGAATGCCATATGTCTTAGGGACTGCAAATAAGGTTACCTGAAAGAGATCTGGCTTGTAGGGGGTTGTAGGCACCTAACTGACTGGGAAGTTACTACACATTGGAATTGAGTAGCCGTAGAATTACAAAATCATAGCATGGTTTGGGTTGGAAGGGACCTTAAAGATCATCCAGTTCCAACCCCACTGCCCTGGGCAGGGACATCCCCCACCAAGCCAGGTTGTTCAAAGCCCCATCCAGCCTGGCCTTGAACACCTCCAGGATTGGGGTATCTACAGCTTCTCTAGACAACTTATTCCAGCCTCTCACCATCTGCAAAGTAAAAAAAGGTCTTCCTAATATCTAATCTAAATTTCCCCTCTTTTCAGTTTAAAACTGTTACGCCTCATTCTATCTCTCCACTCCCTGATCAAGTGTTCCAGGTGGGGTTTCACCAGAGCAGAATAGAGGAGAAGAGTCATCTCCCTTGCTCTGCAGGCCATGGTTCTTTTGATGCAGATCTTGAACTCCTTTCTGCTTAAGTCAGGGGAGAAGCAAGAACACCCTTGGTTGGCTTTGCCACCAAGGCAAGACTTAGGCATCAATTCTAAGAACAGAGTGAGGGACTGGAGGAGAAAGCTGCTGCAGTGGGAGCACAAGCAGAGGTGGTGTCTATCAGCCAGACATGCAGAGGTCTCAGCCCATTAGAAATCTTACTGGTTTTATTCCTGAGCATAAGGGTCAAGGAGTTTTAAGAAAAGGTCTGAAAAACCGCTGACTTTGTGGATGTTTACAGCAAACTCTTCCCGATGCAAGGAGTCACACAGATGTGGTTGCTTACAAATACAAAAATTTAACCCAGATGGGTTGTGGGAAGAAGGGGGGGAGGCGATTCTGGCTCTAGGTGCTGACTCTCAAACAAGAGTGGGCTGTGAAATGAAGCCTTCTAGCTTGTGTTTGACAAGGCAAAGAGAGCAAGAGCTGTAACACGATCAAAACAGTGAGGCTGGGAAATGATCTTTGGAGCGGCGTTCTCAGTCACCGTGAGCAGGGAAAACTGTGTTTGTCAGGAAAAGAGGAAAGGCTGTGGCTTCCGTGGTCTACTGTGCCTCGTCCAGACCAGGACTGAACAAGCCTTTTAATCTATGCAGTACTCACTTTACTAGACAGATTTATATATTGTATATGTGTTAGAGAAATGTTCCCGAGCCAGTATTTGTTCTAAATCATTCCCTGTTCATTTTGATTTTACTGGGCTCACAAACTCCCATTAAAACCACGATGTCATGGATTTAGAGGATACCCAAATATTGGTGCCAACTTCTTACAGCTGCCGAGGAAGTGAAAAAAGAGCAGACTCCTCATTCAGTTCAGTTCCCATAATCATAGAATCATAGAGCCACAGAACCACAGAATGGTTAGAGATGGAAGGGACCTTCAAGATCATCCAGTTCCAACCCCCTGCCATGGGCAAGGACATGTCCCACCAGACCAGGTTGCTCAAAGCTCCAGCCAACCTGGTCTTGAACAGTCTCAGAGATGGGGCAGCCACAGCTTCTCTAGGCAACCTGAATTATCAATCCACTGTTTGCCTTTTTTTAAGACAACTTCCATTCTTTGACTAAATGTTGTTTTGAATATTTTCTTTACTGCCATGATTACATTTAGCATTTTAAATTGCTTATTTTGATGAACAGAAAATCCTGGCTACCAAAAAAAAAACCCCACCAAGTTAGAAGTTTGGGTTTGTACTTCAGCTTCCTTGCTAGGCCATGTTTTTGCACTATTCCACAGAATCATAGAATAGTTTGGGTTGGAAGGGACCTTAAAGAGCATCCAGTTCCAACCCCCCTGACCTGGGCAGGGACAACTCCCACCAGACAAGGTTGCTCCAGGCCCCATCCAGCCTGGCCTTCAACCAGGGACGATTTCTATAATATCAATGTGTCTGCTAATAAATTAATATATCATTCAATCTAAGACAGATATTCAAGCCATTGTTGAAAGATAAACAGGGACAAAGACATGTTCAGGGATCAACCATTGTGCCTGATCTATGGTAACATTTTTAGTAATGATTTATACATAAGGAGGGCTTATTGTACTGAATAACTTGTACGGTGAAAGAACTAGCCTAAAATACTTAGGAAGGTTATAAAGAAACCCTGGATGGTAATAATTCAATAAACAAGATAGAAAAAAATGAGGCCTGGTTTTACGTAATCTGCATCTCAGATTTTTAATGACATAGATGGAGGTGAAAAAGGTAAAGAAATCAGATATATGTTTTTCAGTCCTTGTAATTTACCATGCAGGAGAGGATATTGATTTAGGATGATGAATTCCTTGGCTCAGAACCTCAGTCCTTTAAAAGAAGAGCCAACAAGCGTTCATGGGGGAGTCAATTCATTCTTCTTGTAGAGAGCAAGTGCTGTAGTTCCCTTCTGTATCTGTCTGAACAGGACATGAGTTATTGAAGGCTTCACTTGAGTCCTTCGGCTGAGCTTCACTAGGCCTTCTTTTCAAGTCTGGAAGTGCCTGTCTGTTCCCTGCTGCATGTGACTCACAGCAAAAATAAGATAGTTTAAGTAAGTGTGTAGGATAAAGGGATGAAAAGAATGGTGTTACGGCTATTGTTGAGAAATAGTTGCTCAGTGGTTATGAGAAGAAAAAAAAGTGCATGTAAGTTTTTATGTGCCTTAAGATAGAGCATGTTGTAGAGTGTCCCTGTTGTCTGGAGCTTACCGGCCCCTTATTACACTCATTTGTTCTGCCTGGTGAGGGCTGAGTTCCACGGTTTGCTGTTGGCAGCTGAGAGCTATTATTGGGCTGCAACATCTGTTTCAACAACAGCGAGTCCCTGGTCAGCAAAACTAATTAAAAAAGAAGTCCCGAGTCACATACCATGACCTATCTGGTGTGTCTATGTGTAAACATGGTAACTACTGGAATAATGAAAACTTTAAAATGCGTAGGATAATTTACAAAAATATGACAAGTGATGAAAAGTCTCAGAGCTGTTCTTCATATCACACACGTAGGAACAAAGATTAGGGTTCCTGCAAGTGCTTAAACACATAGGGGAAGTTTTTTCATCCACGTGGGCATTGGCAGTAAACTCACTGAGGCCACTCAACTCCCCAGCTCTGCTTGCCTGGGTGAGTATTTGCAGAATCGGTCCACAAGTTCCCTCCATACTCTGCCAGGAGTTTTGTTAACTGGTGATCATAGCTATGAAGGGTGCTTGGGTCTACATCTAATGGTTCTGAACATTCATGGGATTCTCCCATTTCTTTGTCCTGTCAAAATTTCCATTGTAGAGACAAAAGTAACAAAAAGTGCTGGTGAGTTCCAGCATGTTAAATGCTTCCCTCCGACCTGGCCAGGAGGAGAAGGTTTGTCTTTATAGTGGGCTGATGAAATGAGATGACTTGTTTGAAGGAAAGGCAGTAGACAAAATGTGTGGGACAGGAGGAGTGGGAAGCTCAAGTCAGACCAGGCACTGTTTGCTTGTCAGAGTGATGACAGAGATAGCTCCAAAGCATGCTAATTTTGTTGGTTTTGGTTTGGTTTGGTTTGGTTTGGTTTGGTTTGGTTTGGTTTGGTTTGGTTTGGTTTGGTTTGGTTTGGTTCCCCCTCCAGGATTGCTGACTGATTCCAAACTTTTGAAAACTGAACTGTGGCTGAAAAGCCACCCAAAGGTCCGTACTACGTCTAAGCAGGCAGAAAAAAAGTCATCTGTTTTATGTTCTAAATATGTGTTGTACTAAAAGTTGTGCTTAAAGGAAGCCCCTTGATAGTCCCTGCAGGAGCTATATGGGAGGTGGGTCCAGACAAGTGAGTAGAGACAGGAGGGCACTAGATAGTGCATTAGGAAGCTACTTCTTTGCACGTCAGCAAAGGGGCAGGAGATGATGGAGCTTCCTTCCCCATCCCATCTTCAGAATTTGGAGATATGATTTAGTAGCTTAGTGGGTAGCAATGGTGATAGGACCGTTGGACTAGATGATCTTGTAGGTCTTTTCCAACCTTTTTTTCTATGATTCTATGAAAATACAGACCACAAACAAGTAACCGTGAGGTCCTTTCTCCAGCACACAGAAGGAACCTAGCTCTCAGGGTCACCATTCCCCATCCATTCAGCTCCAAATGCTGCACAGTCTATCCCCTCTCCAGGTACATGGTGCAGCTGCAGTCAAACCCATCCCGGCTATTAAATGAAGATCTTGGTGATTAATAGCACCTCAGAGAAAGCCCATCTATTCACAGCTCTTTTTGCTTTCAAATGTGTGTTGAGCATTTCCAGCCAACGGGAAAATTGCTAATGGACTCTTGTGTCTGGTTTTAAAATACAAAAGTTTGCTTTTATTTAGCTCTTTCCTGACCAAGCCTATGCTTGTCCATGATAGCCTTTATTGCAGAATAACAGGATCTTTTCTTTTCAGGGGGCAAGAGAGAAACTGAAATAGTGTAGTGAACATGGTACACCTGTGTAGCCAGTTTTCTGCAATCCAGTCTTTCTTTGGAGATGATGGGGAAGCAATGTTTCCCTAGAGATTTCTATTGCCAGTCTGTTTATCTGCCAGAACCTCTTCAATATCCTTCTTAGATGGCTGAGAATTATCTTTACAGAGTGTTGAGATGAATGGTTTGTCAGACCTTCTGCCTGATGACTTTTACATCCTTTTCTAATCTCTCCATTGAATAGTAGGTTAGCAAAAAAGTAAAATACAGCTAATAAGGCATTTTGGACTGTCAAACCTACTGCAAATCCTAATTCAGTTATAAGTGCATGCCCTTAAAAGCAGTGGACCAAATTGCTATTAATTTTAATGTGGCCAATTTTAATTTAATTTTAATTCTAAATTTAATTTTAATTTTAGTTTTAATTTAATTTTAATTTTTATGTGGTCAAAAGAATGACTAGATTACGTCTTTGTCACATTCAGATTATTTGACAAGAAATTAGTCTTCCCCACAGGCTGACACTATTTTTAATGAGGAAGAACAATGTTCCTGTTGGTGATTTTCTTGACATCGCTGGAAAAATTTGCATTATCCACTGTTAATTCTTTTTTGCTTAAACTAGAAATTCTAATCTGTCCTTTCTAACATAACTCACCGTGTCACATCATGGGTCAGATGGAAAAGTTATCGATCCACTGCTCCACATCTTCTTGGGTTTTTCCAGGCTTTTTCCATCAGCCCATACAATCTCTTCCTAATATTTCTTGCTTATGCTTCAGATACAGCACCATTCTAACAGAAATGAGTAATTACATTATTTATCTTATTACTATTCTACCAGAAACCACATCCATCATAAAGAGATACTAGGAGTCTATATTTCTTAAAGAAAATTGAAAGAGCTCAGGGACAGAAAAAAGAAAAAAGAAGAAAAAAAAAAAGAAAAAAGAAAAAAGAAAAAGAAAAGACGAAGACAAAACAAAGGAATAAAGAAACCATTGGCATTTATTTTCTAAGAAAAAGGTAATGAAATTGAGACTTTGCCTGTCATACTGAGAGCCTGTTTTGCTGTCGTGCCCCAGTTCTAAAGAAATTCTGGAAAAACCAACGTAGAATCATAAAATCATAGAATCATAGAATTGTCTATGTTGGAAAGGACATTTAAGATCACCTATCCCAACCAACCTAACTCTGCTGAAAAACATCACTAAAACATGTGCCTGTAACTATGTCAACCCAGTTTTTAAATACCTCCAGGGATGGTGCCTCAACCACTGCCCTGGGCAGCCCATTCCAATGATTAATAACACTTTCCATGTACAAATTGCTCCTAATCTCCAATCTGAACCTCCCCTGGTGGAGTTTGAGGCTGTTTCCTCTTGTCCCGTGGCCTGTGACTTGGGAGAAGAGACTGACTCCCCCTGGCTACACCCTGCTTTCAGGGAGTTGTCAAGAGCGAGAAGGTCTCCCCTCAACCTCCTTTTCTCCAGGCAGAACACCCCCAGCTCCCTCAGCTGCTCCAGACCCCTCACCAGCTTTGTTGCTCTACATGTAACGTACATCAAGCTGAACTTTTTAATTTTAAACTTAGGACCTTCTCTCTCCTCTAGCATAGCGGGATCTTGGGGTTTTGCCCATCCCTAAGATAAAGGCTGCTACTGAATGAGAGAAGAGATACTTTCAAGTCAGGTAATGCTGCATGGCCACTGTACATTCCCCACAGAATCATGGAATTGCCTGGGTGGGAAGGGACCTTTCAGATTATCAAGTCCAAACATCAGCCCAACACTGAAAAAAGCCATCACTAAATCATGTCCCTCAGCACCAAATCTGCCTGGCTTTTAAATACCTCCAGGGATGGTGACTCCACCACTTCCCTGGGCAGCCTGTTCCAATGTTTGACAACCGGTTTAGTGCCATTTTTTTTTCCTAATATCCAGTCTAAACCTCTCCTGGCACAACTTGAGGCCATTCCCTCTTGTCTTTTGCTGTTTTCACATCACGCCACTAAGCTTTTTGGGCACAATGTTGGTAATTATCCCTCGTACAAAGTCTGCATTGGGGACATTGGTGCTGGGGGACACACTGCTGAGCTGCCAGAGGGTATGGAGAGATGGCGGAGTGAGGAAGGCAGAGCTTACTGGGCAAGGTGTGGGGGCTCCTTGGGCAGAGAAGGATGCTGATGCTTTGCCAACAGCAGGCAGGTTCACATCACACCTTGTATGGGATAAAAAACGCCCATAGACATGATGCTAGATGTTTTCCTGGTGGGCGATTCTAGCTGGTGCTGGGCTGCAGGGAGATGTCTGGGGCTGGCACGGGCCAAGGGTGCGGGGGCCGCTACCACCGTCTGAGAGGACAGGACAGTAGTTTCCAAAACAGCCCTGCACTTTCCCTTTTGTTCCCCTGATTGCTGCAGGGGCAGCAGGAAGCCCAGCTCCCCACATTGTTCCATCTCCTCCCACTGCCTTTCCGTTGGCAGAAGGAGCCTGTCCCTGGACCCTCGTCCACTGGAGAGTGACATCCAATTTCTCCTACGCTGCTGAAAAGCTTGGAGGCAGTTGGGACTATGTTGATCCACTTAGTTCTACTGGATGAAAACTGCAATACTAATAGCACTGATGCAGTGCAGAGCAAGATTTTCAGCTGTTGCAATCATCACAGTTCTGCCAGCTTTGAAGGAAATAATCTGTTTATGCCAGTCCAGAATCTGGCCTTCTTCTAAAACAATCAAGTAACGATGAAATCACTAAGGTCCCTCTTGAACAATGTTAATATTTCTTACAAGAATATCTTGCACCTCTTACCTCAAATCTGAATCGAATTCTAATGGCAAATGTGCTTCTGGCTTTATTTTTGCATTGCAATAAGTTGTTTAAAGAAATATAATTGTCTTTCCACTGCTTCATTTCCTTTGCTTGGGTTATGCTATTAAAAGGGCCGAGCAGCTGCTGATTTCAGTTCTTTCACGCACTGATTGCAAAGCTAATCAGCCAGGTGAAACGGGACTGAAATCCTGCCATTTGCTCTGATTTCTAGGAATATAAATAGTGCCCACAGCTTTAGTTCTTGAGCTGAACTATTCTCCGGATGCCTACTTATGTTCACCAGCGGGCATCTGGCTGCAAGACCTCATGGACTCACTTCTGAAAAATTAGAAACAAAGCAGAGAGGACAGGAGCAACTCTCCTAAATTTGAGCTTTCACCATGGGAGACTGAGCAGCTCAGGGGAACTGGTAATGGGAAATTGGAGCCACGCACCTCAGGGATGCCAATCTGTATCTGATCCAGCCTAGGACTGACTGGAAGCCTTTAGCATCCAGCAGCTCTTCTCTCGTCTTTGTGAAGCTGTTGGTGGCTTCGGCACAATCCCTTGTGGGTCTATATCCATAGCACAAGGCTGCCTTCACACCTGGGATTAAGCTAACACCTTGCTCAGAGAGGTGAGGTGGAGATGAGGTGGAGACGTAGCTCCTTCCTGCCCTTGGGAGAGTCCTCTGCTGTTAGGGAAGAGCCACGGAGAGCTTGGAGAAGACACTGTTGCTGGTCCATGTGCACTGAGGAGAGTCAGAAACCACTGGATGGGGCAGGGAAGAGTAAATAGGGGTGATGGGATGAGGGGGAATGATTTCAAATTGAAAGAGGGGAGATTTAGATGAGATCTCGGGAAGAAATTCTTTGCTGCCAGGGTGATGAGACACTGGAACAGGTTGCCCAGAGAAGCTGTGGCTGCCCCATCCCTGGAAGGATTCAAGGCCAAGCTGGATGGGGCTTGGAGCAACCTGGTCTGGTGGGAGGTGTCCCTGCCCAGGGCAGGGGGGCTGGAACTGGATGATCTTGAAGGTCCCTTCCAACCCAAACCATACTATGATTCTGTGAAATAGCACAAAAACATGGCCCTAGCAAGGAAGCTGTCTGTATGCAGTGCATGTCAACAGTAGTCATCTTCTGTCCCTGTACAGCATTTCTCATGTGAGGACTGAAAGCAAGAGGAGTGTGTTTCTGATGCACAAGTGCCTAGTTACTGTGCAATTCAGTGGGAAGGCAGGGGATGCTCACTGTGTGTACCTTCGCAAATCCTAGCATCCATCCGAGAAGCTCACACCTCGATACTTGTCCCCATAGTTTGTCAGAGTGAAGAGTTGCTTGTCCCTCACAACACAGCTTGCCATTCCCCAGCTCTCCAAATAAATGATTAAAAAAAATAAAAATAGAAGAAATATCAGAATTAACAGCAGCTCCCAGGTCATCACAGCAGAGACTCCGTTCTTGGGTTAGAAGTGCCGGAGAAACAGAACAGCTAAAAGGAGGTCGCAGACAGCAGCAGGAGGAGGAATAACTCATTGCAGCAGCAGAGCCAGATTTCCCAGACACATTCAATTAAGCTCTCACTCGCTATCTGGGGACTAGCTTGAACTGAACCTCAGGGGTTGGCCATCCAAACACCGGCAGGTAGTCGGGTAACGTGAGCCACCTGATACCTACCTGAAAGAAAAAGAAAAAATGAGAAGAAAAACAACAACAACAAAAAAAGTACGGGTTGGGTGTGCAGTGCCTAAACTAATTACTCCAAAATGATTGCCTGGATTTGGGCCAAGCATTATCTCACTATGTCCTCGGCGCTACTGCAATGGCATGAGGGAGCAGAAAATGTGGTAACCCGAGAGGGAGATAAAGAACAAGAGGGAGAAATGAGAACGCTCTTTAGCTGTGAAGGAGCTGTTCTGTCTCTGCACTGCTCTTTTGTCCAACCTCAACAACAATGAAGCCGCCTTTATATCTTGTCTCCTCCTTTTCAGAATGGATTGGCAGGCAGAAGCATAATCCATCCATACATAG
>VZTM01017870.1:0-70314 GCA_013400555.1 Jacana jacana | reverse complement strand
ATAGCCTAAACACCGTGAACTAACCCATTTGGGCAGTTTTTTTTTCTTTCTGCTTGCTCTCATTAGAGCTAAACTCATCCTACTGAAGAAGAAAGTGTCAAGATTTGAGAGTGGTTTTTATAGAGGAAACCACAAATCCTTAATCATAAAAAAACTGTCATCTTCATTTTCTAAAGAGATCCTTGGTTATAAAGTGAATATAATATTGATGCACGCTGAATAAAAGAGAAGTTCTGATCCAAAGGATTATTGGGCTTAATGAAGAGTTCCCTTTCCTTTGGTTGGTTTAAAGCAGAGCTCCTGAGAACAGTTATTCTATTGCAGAAAAGAAACCTCATTTAGTTTCTGGTGTAGTAGATTAGTGCACAGGACCTGCTGAGGGATTTAGGACAAAAAAAAATAAGGTAAAAGTCAAAATTGGAGAACAAAAAGAAAAAAAAAAAGGAAAGCAGCACATCCTCTATTATCTTTCATATACTGACATCTGGAGAAAATAATGTTTTTCCTACAACTTATGCATTGTATTTTAAATGTGCTTGGAATGTGTGGGCTCAGGAGCTACCACAGATGTAGTTACGGGGAAGGAAGGTACCTGAGACTTACTTTGCTAAAGGCAAAGTTTTCTGCATGTTCTTCAGGTTGTTCAGCTGATGCAAAACTTATTGACAGATGCAAAATCCGTGACAAAATTGAAGTAGGAGGTGAAACAATATTGAAAAGCTACAGCTTTTCCTTCTGTTTGCCTTTCCATCTTCAGCGACACTAACTTCACATCTGTGTATGTAATAAATGAGCATTTTAGTAATAAATAAAACATCAGAAAAGAATAGGCAAGACTGAAATCAATAAGTTTAGCCTTTAAGAGAAAGGACATGTAAGACTCTCATTAAGTCAATGTAATAATCCATCCCTAATTCAGTTAGTCGATGCTTAGAAAATCAGTAAATGCTCATTTTCAGCGCTTGCTCCGTAGGGATGTACTCATTCAGCTGTAGATTGGTTTAAACTTGCAGAAGACTACAGATCTGGGAGCAGTGCTTCATTGCAGCATTAGAACCTGCAAGCCACATTTATCCAAAGAGCAGATAAACCATCAGCGTTTCTGTGGGGCTGCCCGGCTGTTGTGTTGGGTGTGAGCCAGGCACATCGGTGCTCACCTTTCTTCCCTGCCCAGGGTGACAGGGGAGGATTCAACCAGGGGAGCAGGGATGAGGGTTACAGACAGTTCCTGCCAGTTTGGCACTACCTGGGAGCTGAACCTGATGGCAGACCAGTTTCTTTGCTTTCCCTTACCCTCTTTTTCCATTTTTCCATTTTTCCTTTTCCTTCTTTTTTTTTTCTTTTTCTTTTTCTTTTTTTCTTTTTCTTTTTCTTTTTCTTTTTCTTTTTCTTTTTCTTTTTCTCTTCTTACTCTTTTTCTTCTTTACTTTCTTCTTTCTAATCCTCCTCTCCTCTCCTCTCCTCTCCTCTCCTCTTTTTTTTCTTCTCTGTCATCTTTGGTGGTCATCTATACTTAGAGACAAAGGGCCCCAACGTGCTATATGTGCCTGCTTCTTTCAATGGAACCTGCAAACAAAATTACCTGTGACCTTTCCCAGGAGCACAGGTAGAAACCTCTTCTAGAGTGAGATAAAGAAATTAGAACTTCATTCTTCCGTGGTTTACTCCAAGGAATGCATTTTGGCAAGATGCAAAGAATAAACCAGTTATTGAAAGGGGGATCTGGGAAGTTGACAAGCTTGGCTAAGCCCAGCAGGGAAATTTGATGAGGAAATAAGATGCTTTGTAGATCAGTGTGTAGTGATTAGTCTTTTGAATGCTGGGATTATTATATAAGCAAAAGAGGAGGGGGGCGCTTATTGTATCTGACAGCTACCACTTATACAGGTATTCCCCAAACTAATGAGAAACATAATGGTGTATTTGTTTATAAATCTTCAGCGAGACTCCTGCATTTTCCACAGGCCAATTAAACATGATGGAAAAGTAAAGACAACTTTTCTTTTTCTTCTCTCCCAAGTTAGAATCACTGCAGAAAAACAAAACAAAACAAAACAAAACAAAACAAAACAAAACAAAACAAAACAAAACAAAACAAAACAAAACAAAACAAAACAAAACAAAACAAAACAAAACAAAACAAAAAAGTAAAAACATGCAAAGAGTAGACTGCCCTGTCACTGACAAGCTGCCTTAAATCTTGGAGTCTGTGTTCAGCTTCAAACAAAAGGGGAATTATATATTTGAAATGCAGACTCCACGATTTGTACACGGTAAGCGATTATAATTTGCCATCATGCTATCCAAAAACAGACAAGTTAGGAAGAGCAAATAGAAGAAAAATCAATTGAATGAACTTCTGAAACCATCACTAAGAAATTAAAAATTCTAAAAAATTCTAAAATGTCCTATAAAAACAAGGAGGAAGCTGAGACTTTGGTAACAGTTCCATTCTTTTTATTTTTTTTCCTTTTTCATGAGCCAACAATGCTTTTTTTTAAGAGCCATTGATCTCCATATGCTTTATAAACTGAATGATCACCCAGAAATATTAGTTCCCCTTCTGCATTTTCCTCTCCCATCATGGTGTGCACGTAAATAACTTGTGGAATTTAGAAGTTTGCCCCTAGATTCTACTAATAAGCGTTATGACTCCGTGTGTGCGTGTGTGAAACGAGAGGGAAAAGTGAGGCAATGGCTTCAACTTCAGATAAGACTTTGGAATTTTTCACAGAAGTTCTTCTCCACACATGACACAACAACACATGACATTGTTCACACCGAAAACGCTTAAGGAAACAGAATGAGTAATTTCCAAACTTCTCTGAACAGGCTTGATTCAAAATAACCTATTTGCAATGTTATTTGATTATCCTGGACATTATTACACATTTTTGTTTAGTTTTCTGCACTGTGGCTAATAAGATGGTGAAGACCACCTGGAGCTAGCTGGAGATCAGAGTGGTTCCAGTCCTGTCTGAAGAGCCCTTTCCCTTACAGACGGACTAATTTGAGTGCAAGCAAAGATTTATCATCAGCCTACGCCTCTCTCTCTCCCAGGGACATTATCTTATGAAGTGTTATTCTAAGTAGCAATTCCCCAGCTCGAGTGAAAACACTTACAGAGTCAGCTTCTTGAAGGGAAAGCTGAAGTGTATTTATGAATGTTTACACCTAACGTATGCACATACTCCTACATGAGCTGGGATATCAGACCACCTGGATGGAGGCCAGCTCTCACTATGTATATCCACAGAATGTATGGCCACATTTTGTGCAACTTCTTTTTTTTGGGTTGGTTCTTTTTTTTTTTTTCCCTGAATTTCAGGATTAATCTAAGTGTAAATGAGTCCCTGCCTGAGTTAGAGCTTTTATTGAATTAGCTGCAGGAGCGAGTACTTAGTTATGATAACATATTGTAGGTGCAACTTCTAATCAGAAAAGAAAGGGGATATTTTCCCCAAAATTCGCTGTTGCACTCGATTATTAAGTACAGTGAGTGGTTCTAGTAAACCTCACTTTTGAAAAGTGTCTTCAGTTCTAATTACCACCAGTGATCCTGCTATTGCTCGTCAAGCTGCAGGTGGGCTGAGTACGGCTAAGGAAATCCATGAGTTTTGGTCTCATTGGTAGGGTTAGGCTGGACATTAGGAAAGAATTCTTCCCAGCAAGAGTGGTCAGAGCCTGGACTGGGCTGCCCAGGGAGGTGGTGGAGTCACAATCCCTGAATCTGTTTCAGAGTCCGTTAGATGTGGTGTTGAGGGATCTGGTGTAGGGGTGAACTTTGTAGAGTGGGGCTGATGGTTGGACTGGATGATCCCAAGGGTCTCTTCCAACCTGAATGATTCTATGATTCTATGATTTTTTTATTGTAGGTGTAGCAGTACTTTTCATATTTTGACTTTTCATGGTGATAAATGAATTTACATAAACTTTAAGAGCATGGAGAACCTCTTGCTCACCTATGTGGAATCTGCATGGATGCCCTGTCATTCCACTCCTGCAATTTCCCTTCATCTTTAGTCTAATACAAGCTTATCAGAAACAGTTTTGTATAAATTTTCAAACATAATTTTGTCTTTTTCTCACAAAAAAAAATTACCCCTACCTTCCTAGAGGATTGTTGGAAATTTGTAGAGCACTTGCCACAAGCCATTTATACACTGGGTGATTTTAGGTAAAGAAAAATCCAGTGTCAGTGGTGTTCAATGGATTACTGTCATCTTGAACACCTGGTTTGTTGTCCCTGTCTGTGCACAAGTGGGTTTTTCTATTTTTTTGACTCTAGTGTAGAAATCAGTATCTGTAGAGGACTTGAGATGGTGTTAGTAGTATATAGCCAGTATTTTGGCTTTGTGATTCCTGGTGCAGAGTGTAGAGCGTGAGTTGGTTTCTGTCATCATTTTAAAGTTGTTATTTTTCTCGTCTTACAGTCAGTGCTGAAAAACTGGGAGGTTGTCCAGATCCTAGACTTTTCATAAACATCTTTGATATGAATCTTTTATGACTCTTCTCCACTCGTCTGTGTTATGCTGAACAGTGAATGCGAAGAGAGTCTCTTCAGAAGGTGACTCAGAGGAATGCAACACACAATCCACACAAAGGAAATTTAATACCCCGGCAGCTAATTAAAAAAGCATTACCTTCCACCAGCGCTGACCTCCAGCCACGCTGAGGATAAAGATGGGTGGCTGTCAATCAAGTCCACCTAACAAACCCTGGCACAACGTTATGATGAATGGACAGATCTAAAAAAGGGTGATATTGCTCAGAACCCTAAGCTACTCTTATCACCAAGTTTAAAGAAGCAGAAGGCCTCATCAGTAATTTGAAACTTCAGCCTGCATGCTAAGGATATACCAGTGCTAAATTTGCTGGGTACTGCAGATACTGGCCATGCAACGTGTAGAAGGACCATTATAGACAGCCATAGGGATTCTGATGTACTCAGCACCAGGTTGCTCCAACCACAACGATACCTACAGACATCCTAAAGCCTACGTGCCCACATTTCACAGCCTTTCAGCATTCCCACAGCCAAATAAACACTGAATTTTAAGTGGGTTTTGTATTCCAGAGAAATGTTATTGTATGTTTAGAACTTCGCAACCGCTAATGCTGGGTCACTCTCCATTTCTACGTTATCGTTAATTAAGACAAACCCACCTGCCGTGTCTGACGTAGAAATAGCGTTTATCTACACTGTTCCTGCAAAGCATTTTATCTCTTTATTTCCCTGACCCTTTATTTTTCCATCTAGAATTATACCACGGAGCCTGTTGCTCCAGAGTTCTGTGACAACCCAGCCACAGCACCCTTTGATAACAGTGAGAAACAGCTTGTGAAAAACCTACCTTTTGTTTTCCTGGAACCAGTTAAAGAGTGACAGGGTAAGCTCTTAGTCATTTATATCGGTTCCATAGCATTTATCTGAAGAGCTATATGAAAGTCTGGGTTAAAAGGTGGTTTAACAATGCTCTAACTGAAGATATAAGGAGCAATCACCCAATTTCTGTTCCCTTGAGACCTCCTTTCTCTGCACAAGTGCATTCATTGTACGTGCAGGATAAAGGGATGCTGCTGTACATGAGAGTGGGACAGTCAGGCATTTCATGATGGCTCATCACTGCCTTTCTGGATTTCCTTTCCTGAGTTCCTGAGTTACACTGCTCAGTTCAGACTGCAAGAGGAAAACCCTGCAGAGCAGTAAGTTTTCTTTTTGCTTAAGACACCAAAACATTTCAGTCACACAGGCCTAGGAGTGTATGATGAGGCAAGGATAATAGTGGGGAGGGAGGAGCTGGTGAGCAGGTTCTCTCCCTTCCCTGATCATACCATGTCTTCTCGCTCAGCCATAGCAAACATCTCTTGAACTTCTGGAAAAATGGCAAAGCCCACTCTTTGTCCCTCTTTCCTCACACTGAGCAGGGGATCCATTTCATCCTCCTACTCAAGAGGAGGCTTCTGTAATTATATTGTCTGCCTGAGCCTGTGGGATGGATATCTGGAGTATGAAATGAACATCTGTAGGTGTTGCTTAGTCAAATGCAGTGTATTGATGAGAGAGAGGTTTAGAGGCTTAATGGGAAACTTATATCCAGTGAGGGAGAGGAAGGCAATAGGCTCCATATTACTGTCTCAGTGAAAATGAGTAAATCTTTCCAGCTGTGTAGGTCTCTGTGGGGATTTAAAAGGAATAATCCCTTTAATTAAGATCATTGGGCTAAAAGGCAATGCACGGTTCCATCACTATTGATTTACATGTTCAGGATCAAATAGTATTTGACTGGTGCTTTAGAGGATAATGAATGGAGAAGCGTGACATGATAAACTGAGAAGGATGAGGAAAAATGTAATCACCACAAATGTAAAGCCTGACGAAAGCTGGCTTGCTGTGAGACTTGTTTCACCACCTGAAGAGGGAGGGGATGAATTTACTGGGTAATGTTCCATCCCCATGGAGCATCTTGGCATCCAGGACATGGCAGAAACAACCATGGCCAGCAACAACTTGAGCAGAGAACGGGGAACAAGTTGGGGAACAAGGGATAACCAGAAACCACAGCAGGCAGAAGGGCTGGCATCTGAAACCTAAAAGCAGGCAGATGGGTCACCTCTTCTCTCTCCAGTTGTACAGCTTTCTGTTGCCTGAACTGAATTATTCCAGATGAAATTTTCCATGTAAAGAGCTGACCTCAGGATGAGTGCTCCTGGGAAGTGGCAGTAAAAACAATTCAGCTTTTCTTCAGCTATTCTTCTGGCAGAATATACATTCATGTATACTTTCTTGGCCTCCTCTTTGACCAACAGTCTGTCACGGTTTGAAACTTAGTAGAGATAAGGTTCCTTGTCCCAGTGGTGTACTGCCTTTTGGCATCCTCATGAAAATCTCCTCAAGTGATGCCAACTTGTAGACCTTTGACTCGCTGCACTTTGCACATGCTCAGCTGTGAACTCCTGAATTTTCCCAATTGCATTTCCAGAATATTCCAGTTGCTCCACGCATGCTCCAGGACTCTCTCTGCAATTGCAGCTGTGGGTTCCTGTCTAAGGATACAGTTTCATGATCAGCATAATTTGATCTAACTGTGGGCTGCTACCCAAAAATGATGGCCCCATTTTCTCTGGGATCCCCAACTACATTTTCTGACCTCCCTCTTTGCCTCTGGTCTGGCAGCCATACAGTTATGGAGCAGTTCAAGAGGATGACAAAAAATATATTCCTTTTTTTTTTTAAAAAGATTTCCAGTGATTTTCAAGGTTAGTGCCAGTTTCAAGTATGCAAACCAAGAGCAATATGCCCGACTGCTTCCCACTCATTGACTGCACAGGAGAGAGCTGCTTGCTGGGATGAAGCAAGGGTACAGGCCAAAGCTGTGGAACTGGTGGTTGTATAATATACATTTCTGAGTCAATACATGCAAAATTTTGTGTTAAAGTAAATGGGAGCAGTAAATAATATCCAGGGTATTGGGTCTGCAGATGCTGGTCTAGTATATAAGCCACCTGGGTACACAGCATTATACCTGTCAGCGTGCAAGCATCTTGAGAGCCAGCAGTAAAGAGAAGGAATTAAAAATTGCTATTATTAGTTCACCAGCAGGTACTGGAACACCACCAGGTACTTTACAGATATGTCAGACCAACAGGCCTTCCACGAAGAACTTGTATATTCAGTGTAACAAGCATGAAAAATACGTCTGCTGGACTGTGCATGGTGAGAGGAGCGCAACTCACGGCGTTGAAGGACCCGCTCTTTCCCTGGGGTACTGTTCTTGACGTTAACTAAATTCATCTATTCATCACAAGCTTTTATAGCAAATGGCTCCCAGGGGATGACCTTGATTTCTAGCAAAATGGCTGGGAGAAGCAGCTTTTAATTGTTTTCTGCACATACAAAAACACATTCATAGGGAAATAATGTGCACACGCACACAAAACCCAAAGGCACTACAAGAAATATGGCTTTCAATATATTACCTAATCCAATTCAGAGGAACTCTCTGAGTACAAAGGCTGGGCTGGTGTGATATGATTCCAGCATATGGATATAAAGAAATGCTAAAAGAAATGGAATTAGGTAGCTTATTTATGTTCTCCTCTACCCAGTGCATAGCATCGTTATCATTTTATCAGGATCCCCTGACACTCCTGATGAGGTGTGAGCAGATTGACTCGCCCAAGCCCAGCCCAAATGAGCCTTTATTCTCTGATGTTCATGGACAGCTTGTGAAACTTTCCAGTTGATGCCAAGATATCCTCTGGGAATACTACAAGGAGTTCAGGAAATCCTTTCTTTTTCTTTCTTTCTTTCTTTCTTTTTCTTTCTTTCTTTCTTTCTTTCTTTCTTTCTTTCTTTCTTTCTTNTTCTTTCTTTCTTTCTCTCTTTCTTTCTCTCTTTCTTTCCCATGATGCTTTATTTTGTAGTGGAAGGACTAAATCTCATATCGGAAATACGAACATGTGATAAAAACAAGGGTTAAAAACCCCAAAAAACAACTTTCAGAATTTTTCCAAATCTGTTCTGCCACTCACAGCAGTGATTTTGGGATCATTCAAATTCCATGCTCAGTTTTGGGAAGGGGGAGGTGAGAGTTAAATCCTTTCAAAGAGTTAAATCCTTTTTGACAACACAGCTTGCCTCAGATCCCCAGTCTGATATAAATGAGAGCTACTTCTGTGCTGCTTGATGGCTCAACAAGATATTTATCAGTATTATCCTATGATTGTATGCTTTGCAACAGTTCTTAATATCTGCTAAAGAGGAGTTATTTCTTGCATTTCAGCAGTAGTGAAGAAAACAAAAAGAAGTTTTGAAAAAAGTGGTGTGATTTTAGCTTTACCTTCAGGCTGCGAGTTCAGTGATCCATCAAAAACTCACTCCTACTGAAAACAGACGCAAAAAACAATATCCCACCAGCAGCAAATATTGTCAGAGCTAAAAGGGATATCTATGCTTTAGGCTTGTGTCACCAAAAATTGCACAGTATGTGGCATGTGGACCAAATCTGTTTGGTTTTTAAACAAGGACACTCATATCTGTTAAGGTGGCTGTTGTCTCCATAGTATGGGTGAAGTCTAAGTTCGGTATTTTACTGTAACTGAGACCTCTAGCTGTAGCCTTGAAGCTACAATCAGGTTAACTGTTTTCTACGCTACAGCACAGAGCCACATTTAAACAATTATAAGAACAAAAATATATTGGGACCTGATCATCCAATATTGTTGGCTTTCTTGCCATTCTTTGTTTCAGTGCAGATGAATCCCGAAGGACAAATGTAGTTGATGAGCCAAGGTCAGTATATAACAGTGGGGAGGAGAGCCGCTCTCTTTCTTACAAAATACAAACAGATCTTAAACTAACTTGAAGTTGAAGACATCTTTTTAGGGTTTATTTTTTTTTCCTAAGTACCAGGGTGACTTAATTTCCCAGCTGTTCGTTTCCATCAGCAGTTCATGGGCAAAAGCAAAGAGAACGCTTCTCAGGAATGCTTCTCTGCCCAAATAACAAGCCATTATTCTAACTCAGAAGGCTCTCAGGAAGGAGAAGGGAAAATAAGCCCCTAAGTCTGTAAAATGCTGCACAACATTCAAATAAAGGATGTTGTTTCTCACATCTAGGATGTGCTGAGGCTGTGGTGAAAGGCTGGTAAGTGGTTTTCAGTCTGTTGAGGCCCAAACTCTTGTTTCTGGATTTCTTCTGTAGTTACAGATATTATTCCTAGCAAGAAAATGTAGGCAGTTTTCATTCCTCTTCTGCTTCTGGAGCAAATTATTTTTAAGGGGAAACCAAAAAACCTAGCAAACCTCCATTGCCACCCCCTCTTTCCAGACAAAGCCCTTATTTTCACGGGTTTTAGGGCTCTTCGTCAAAAAAAGCAAGTGACAAAATAGTTGTTACTACTTTGTGAATTTTTTTTTTCAAAACGTCACATAACTCCAGCAGCTAACAGAAACTAAAGACCAGTTAAAGCATTTATTAAACCCCAGGACCTGTCAGGGAATACTGTTTTCTGTCCTTTGGAGGGTTACATCCTTGTCCCTTTTACTTCAAGATTTTAAAGAACTGAACTGTGAACTGTTTCCATGTATCATTACCTAACCCTGCTCTCCACAGTCCCTAACTGCCCTCAGAGACCAGGAGGAACATCTACCCCTCTATCTGGGATGAGGCTGGGAACTGGGGAGGAGGAGAGGAGTGACAGTGAAGAGGGTGGCACTAGCACATGCCACCCACCCAGGACCAGAACTTGCAACATGACCCACCCACCCCACCATCCTCCTATGGGGATGTGATTTGAACTGGAGCTAACCCTGCCCCGCTCTTTTAATCAGGTGGATCGCTGGAGGGTTTGGGGCACATAAGCCACTCTTGGGCTGCAGCAGGTTTCCAATCCAAGCTGCAGCATTTTGCCTCGCAATTCAGGGTGTTTCTCCACCAGGAGAACACCATGAATTTCACATGGGAGGACAGAGCTGATGGGAAGCCCAAGTCTTTCATGCTCCCAGACTCCTAGTAAATCAGAGCATTCAGTATTTCCTCCTACAGAAGAGCAGGTCCCCGTTGCTCATTCACAAAAATGCTGTGAGTCCTGCTAGCATGAGCAAAGCCACCTTCCTCCCTCGTCTGGCATCCCGGCTTGGCAGTGGGTTGGTCTCATTCTCACAAGGAAGGGTGTAAGAGAAGTTCATCTGCTGCACCTGTTAGAGAAAAAAAAATAAAAAAAAAAAGTCCTGAAGGCAAGCAAAGATGTTGGAACGATCCCTGGTGTCACAGCCAGTGGCACTTCAGGAATGATTTCAGATGCCAGCCAGACTCCAGCTTCCCTGATTCCTCAGAGTCTTGTCATGGCTCACATACACCATGTGCCACCAAACATGAAAAACTGGAGACCACTAATCAACCTGCTGTAGAGAGCGGATTTAGGGCATTGCACATTAACTTGTTTTTATTCTGGTAGGCTTCCTGGCTTGTTTATTTGAGGCTTGTTCCATTCCCTTCCTCGTCTTTCTCAGCACCTTCACTATGGTTTCAGACAACTTGACAGAGTTTGGGACATTTTAAAAAATACTGATTAATTTATGGTTAGGCTGCAGCCTTGATTCCGTTGCAGGGAGAAAGGGCAGCACACGGGCTTCCTACATAAAGAAAATAACAAGGGACCAAGTGGCTCCGGGGCTCCCTTGAAGCTACCGGGGAGGCTGGACACCCATAAGTGTGAGCAGCACCATTCCACTCTGCTGTTGTGAATCGCTGCCTCTGTCTCCCGTGAGGAAGGAGGAGCAGCCTGCCAGGGGTCTGCTATTGATCCATACAGTGATTTAGGTAGCTTGTGCAAGCAAAGAAGGGGGCTCTGGGGTCCCTTAGTCCATCCTAGGTGTTGTGAATAAATTGTCTTTTCCATGGTTGTCTTCAGTAAAGAGCTCGCCTACAACCCAGCTTGCATGCATACGTTTTATGCCAGTGAAAACCAGCTCTCCATCCATCTCTTTGTTATGGTTTGAGAAAACCCATAACAATTTATTGTCATTTAGACAATTATTCTATCACCTGATGATCCCTCCCCACCCAGAAGAGGGGAATAGGGGAACACAGAGAAACACAAGGGTTGAAATATGAGTAGATTTAATAGAGTAAGACTAAAAAATTAACAATAATACTATAGAACCAATATTAATCCCAATACTGATATATGTGACAATTGTACTCATTCTGTGCACTGCCAGCAGGGGACAGTAAATGTGGGACATTGCGAGTGCAATGTCTTCAGGAGGAAGGGAAGGGCTTGGGGGCCTGGCACTGGGGCAAGGAGTTGTCTGGACCCACTGCCATCAAGGGAGAGAGAGCTGGCTGAGAGGCAAACTTTTCTAATTTTAATTGAATGTGATGTTCATGGTATGAAATAATGCTGTTGACAAGCTTGGGTCAAATGCCCAGGCCTTGCTCCTCCTCCTCCTTGCACCTGGCAAGGCTTGAAAACATTGATACCCTGAATCTTATAGAGCCTCGCTGGCTTTAAAGTAAATATTTTAACGAATCCAGACTCTAGAGTCTTCTAAAAGGGCAGTTTTCCTCGGCATTAGAAGAGAAGTTAGTCCTTTGTCTTGCAACCCAGTAACTCTAATTTATGCATAAATCACATCATTTCATCTTGGGGTAAATCCTTCCCTCCATGTCCTTCACCTGGAGTGATTTCTATGCCCAAGACAGACCTTCATGGCTCACTTCCAGGGGGAAGGATGGCACGTTTATGCTATATGGAAAATACACGAGACATGGGGTTGGGAAACTGTAGGTTTTCCATAATGGGTTATACTACATTGCCCACTGAATATGACCCAGCTGTGTGCTCAGGTGGCCAAGATGGCCAACAGCATCCCAGCCTGTATCAAGAACAGTGTGGCTAGCAGGACTGCGGCAGTGACCGCCCCCCCATACTGGACACTGGTGAGGCCCCACCTCAAGTGCTGTGTCCAGTTTTGGGATCTGAACTACAAGGACATTGGGGTGCTGGAACATGACCAAAGAAAGGCAACGGAGCTGGTGAGGGGTCTGGAGCACAAGTTTTGTGAGGAAAGGCAGAGGGCAGCTGGGAGTGTTTAGCCTCAAGAAAAGGAGGCTGAGGGGAGACCTTCTCACTCTCTACAACTGCCTGAAAGGAGGGTGTAGCTGGTGGGGGTTGTTCTATTTTCCCAAGTCACAGGTGATGGGACAAGAGGAAACAGCCTCAGGTTGCATATTGGATATTAGGAAAAAAAATCTTCACAGCAAGTGTTATCAAGCCTTGGAATGGAGGAAGGGAAAAGACTGGGCAACTGGGATCCATCACATGTTGTCAAAGCACACATGGCATTAACCCATGCTGTTGGCAGAGGAAATGCTGAAGTAGTCAATCCACATTTGGTATCGGTGCCTTTCCTTGTGGCAGATTGCCCTGTAAAACTGGAGAGCACTATGCATGGACAAAAAGCAGTGCCCACAAACTATTTTTGTCTGGTCTAAAGCCAGGTGGATGCATCAACTGCACAGAAGGAGAAGTCACAGAAAGAGAACTCTTCCTTAAGTTACCCTGCTCACACTGGCAGGGGGCACACTTAAGTCACCAGGAAGGAGAAGGTAGTGAGAGATTCTTCATTTCACCACTGTCTCCTGAAGGCATGAAAAGATCCTGAAGAGACTTTGGCCAGGAACTGGTCAAAACTCCACCTCAAAGAAGCACTGCTGTTTCCTGCTGCTACCTTTAAGTGTAGCCTACAATTGGTCATTCTAGAAATGTCAACAAGTTTGAGTTGCCTGCATTTTGCCTTCTGGAGACGATGATCATGCTCTGATCAGAGTAAAGCTCTGTCATTCAGTTACTCTGCTATAGTGAAGTTCAGGCTTTGTTATTTATACCACTTTGTGGCTCAGGAGTGCAGAGCTTGCCTCCTGGTCCCTCATCACCTCTGTCCTTAGCACATTCCCCATGAGTGTTAACAAACTTGGTTTGAAGAGTGTCCACAGGATTCAGGAGTGTGGAGAACTGAAAATTCTCCCCTGAACAACTCAGTACAGACCTTCTGGTGTCCTGGAGGAATGAATTCCCCTGTGTATTTCCTTCCATATTTAAAAAGAGACAGAAACACACAAATCTCCTCTTTGAGAAGGTAAACACAGCAGACTGAGGGTGGGAATGGAGGACTGAGGCCTGTGGTCGCTGGAAACGAAATCCATGTTAGCTTCTGACTTGTTTTCCCTCTTGCTACGCCTGTATTTCCCCTGGTTTTGAAGGATTATGTCAACTGTGAAGTACTTTACGGGATGTTTTAAATGTTAATCGGTAAAGATAACTGAATGGGCTATATATAGCTAATTGTAGTGGATTCAAGAGGTAGTAATCACAAAATCACAGAATGATAAGGGGTTGGAAGGGACCTCTGGAGCTCATCTAGTCCAACTCTCCTGTCAAAGCAGGTCCACCCAGAGCAGGTTGCACAGGAATTTGGAACTCAATGATCTTTAAGGTCCCTTTCAACCCAAACCATTCTAATTTTGCTATTTTAGAGACAATCCTAAAAAGACCACCATAAGTTGCATGGCTATTGACGTGGTCATTGGCACTGGTTAAAGATTCATTTCCCACACATCTTCCAGGCTGTGAAAATTACCTACATAATGAACGAAGTACCAATGGTACAGATGGATACTGGATGGTGGGTTTCAATCCCCTCAGTCCCATCCTGGGCCAAACTTGCCTATTTCTGTTGGAGGGGCAGGAGCACATCAGTGATTTTATTCCTTCTTTCTCATTTCGTCCGAGATTCGCTCCAAATTTCTCCCTCACATTTTCACTTCTGTTCTAAAGTGGGCTTGAATGTGCCACAGAATCACGTTGTGTAAGGAAAGCAGAATCCCCTGAGGCAGTGAAATGAGAGGTGTGGAGGACGAGCAGGTATCGGGATCAAGCCTTTCTCCATTGTTCTGCTCTTCCTCACTGGCTTTCTTGAGAGGCGTCTTTTAACATCCTGCCCCCAGGTAGCTTTTCAGCACATCAGCTCTCCTGTGCTGGGAGTGCTTCCTAACATCTGTTTCGGATTGGTTTTGCTCCTTTGTTTTCATTTATGTCCCTTCTTGACCATTATTTGTTTTAGGCCAAAAACATTAAATCGTATAGAAAACGTCCCGATAGACTAAGACTGGTGTATGTGTGAGGTAAATTTTATTTTAATTGTTGTTTTCTATCATATTAAGTGCAGGAGGCCCAGCTCCTTTGTTGACAGGAGGGAGAAGATTTTTATCTGTCTTCATTTAACAAAGCAAAGCCTGCAGAGCGGCTCCAACTTTTACTGGAGCCTCAACTGCAGCCACAAAAGCGCAGTGAGATTTTGAGCTCAGAGCCATCATCACATCACACTTCTACCACCAAATCAGCACCACTACAGCAAAATGAACTGAGTTAGAAATGAAGCAATTTCTTACTGCCATGAGTAGATTACTACAGTCCTCGTAGTCCCACTGCCATGCCATGGGAATGGCACCTTAAGGGGGTCCCAGTACCTGTCTTTGGGTCTGGTTTTTAGATTATTATATATAGTCCAAGCACTGATCAATGATTACCCAGAAGCTTGATGAAAACACTGGAATTCTTTTTTTTTGGCTCCTCATGACTACCAAACAATGAAACTATTTTCATAGAATCATAGAATCATAGAATGGTCCAGGCTGGAAAGGAACCTCTAGAGTCATCTAGTCCGACCTCCCCGCAGTCAGCAGGGACACCCCCAACTAGACCAGGTTGCCCAGGGCCCCATCCAGCCTCCCCTTGAATATCTCCAGGGAAGGGGCCTCAACCACCTCCCTGGGCAACCTCTTCCAGTGGTCCACCACTGTCAGAGTAAAGAACCTATTCCTAAGATCCAATCAAAATCTGCTCTTCTTCAGCTTGAAGCCATTGCCCCTCATTGTCCTGTCACTGGGGGCCTTTGTAAACAGACCCTCCCCAGCCTTCTTGTAGGTTCCCTTCAGGTAGTTCTCCCCAGAGCCTCCTCTTCTCCAGGCTGAACAACCCCAGCTCCCTCAGCCTCAGCAATGTAGCAAAGGTGCTCCAACCCCCTGATCATTTTCATTTTGCATGGTGTTAAAAAATAAGACAGTAATAGAAGCGCCTAGTTGTTACGGTTTATGGAAGCAATTCAGTCAAAATTAAAGCTTAATCCTGACCCAGTATTCTGTTACAAGCCAGGATGCCATTGGACCTCTTGCCCACCTGGGCACACTGCTGGCTCATATCAAGCTGCTTGTCAACCAGCACCCCAGGTCCTTTTCTGCCAGGCAGCTCCAGCCACACTGCCCCAAGCCTGTAGTCATCCATGGGGTTGGTGTGGCCCAAGTGCAGGACCTGGCACTTGGCCTCGTTGAAGCCTATGCTATTAACATTGGCCCATGGATCCAATCTATCCAAGTCCTTCTGTAGAGCTTTCCTGCCCTCATGCAGATAAACACTCCCACCTAACTTAGTGTCATCTGCAAACTTACTGATGATGCTCTCTATATCCTTTTCTAGATCATCAATAAAGATATTAAACAGAAATGGCCCCAATACTGAGCCCTGAGGAACACTGATGGCACTGTTGGGTTTTTCCAATATACCACATCTAGTATTTTAGCTTTGCCCTGATTCCATGCATCGCTCCAAGCCACATCCCCTTCAATGGAGTTAGCAGAACCTCTGTGTAACTGTCCTGTGGGGCTGTTTTTTTATGTTCCACGCTGGTAGGACATCAATAGCTCTGTACCACAGACGTGGTTTTGGCAGGGGTGGGGAGCTCGGAGGCAGCCTCCAAAGCAACTTGCTGCATTCTTTGGCAGCCAAACTACAGAAGCATATGGCACTGAGTTACGTACTGGATAATATTAAAAATAGTATAAGGCTCTGCATTTTAACCGAGCAACTATATTGCTGCTCATTAAACACTTCAGAAATGTCCATCTTCATAAATATAAAATATAGAATTACATATGCCAAAGAAAGGCATTATTACAGTTCCTTAAAATGAAATCTTCCAGATTTTAAAATGCTTAGTAATACTGGCCCGCTGACATCCTTCTTGTGACCTTAAAACAATTTTTTTGTTGTTTCCTTTAAATAATTTAGTGAGTGATTGCTCAGTGATGATGTTTAAATAAAAACACAATGTGATAGTTAATCTGCGAGACAGATGCTATTAATATTGGGTGGATGTAGTTTCAGAAGTGCTCTGTCTGAATCTGAAGTACTAAGCTGGATATAAATAGTGGTGGATTTCCCTTATGTGGAAAATGTAATTGCCCCGTTAAACATGTCTTCACTGTGGGGTCAGGCAGAATATTGGCCCTGGGCTCTGAGTACCTGCTTTAGCTGAGACGAGGTGCGAGGGGCTGGGCTCCCAGGCTACGCCAGGCTCATGAAGCCTCACTTGCTCAGGGCTCCCCTAGATATTTCTTTTGGCCTTCACAGGGCTTCTCCCCTAGTTGCTTCTTGATGCTGTAAGTGGAATTCTTCCAGACCTACCTCTTTTGGAGGAACGGTGTCTTTTGGGCACAAGGAGGGTATGACGGGATGACCCTGAGCACTTTAAGGTGCTGAGTTACTTCGTCTAAGAGTAATGACTTCAAATGAAGTAATCAGGATCTGTAGCAGGATGTAGTAGATATTTCTGTCCATGGCTTGGCCCATGAGATGGGTTCTCTTTCAAAAGGTCCCTAACCAACAACCAAGGAATGAACGTGATGCTTTCACTGGCTCTAAGCCGCTTCCAAAAAGCCTCTGTGCCCGTGAGCCTGGTCTTCACCAGTAAACTGGGGAAACGAGAAAGCCGAATGAAGGTGAAAAGCTGCCTCTAGCCTCTTTTTGTTTTTTCCAAGCTCTTCATCCCGCAGAGACTGGCAGCACCAGAGTCTGTGTGTGGCCATGATGAATGGAGGACAACGCAGAGCTGCAATAGTGCCAAAAAGTCCAAAAAATACAACTCCACTCTGAAGATGTACTGTTACAAAGGCCTGTTCTATGGTCAGCTCACTCTCCCCAGGTGCTCACAATATCCACAGAAGACAGAAAAGAGGAGATGCTTCTATGTATGTCTGTGCCAACAAAATTCTGGCAGGTATATACTGTCTTCTTTCCAGCCCGTCCTTCTTCCTGCCCTAGAGAGAAGAAATGTTGTAATCATTGCTACTTTACGTTGTAGGCTGTACCTGCAGCTACACATTCGATTATTCTTAAAAAGTTCCAGTTACAGTTCCTAAAACGGGCTCCATTCTTCCCTTTGTCCTTTGTTTTTTGAGTTTTACTAACAAAATAAAAGTCAGATCAGCCAGGGACCTTTGTTTAAGTATTATTGGCATACAGTAAATTTAGTAACATTAGAGTTAGTCCTGGAAGGATGTTAATAAGATTACTCATATTACCCACGCACTTAATAAATTCTTGCTGGCTACTGCTGGGTGCTCTGTAGCTTGAGAAACTTATACTTTTAAAGTTAGGGAGCTCAGCACTGAAAGCAAGGCTGATCCAACCATTGGTTTCTGCCTCAAGCTGGGGAGATGCAGCTGCAGTTTCCTCGTGTTCCCAGAAGAACCTTGGCACAAAGTCCACTGGCTGAAGTCTCACACAGGCTTCAGCACAGGTTTGAGGAGGTCCAGAGCTGCCACCAAAGCGGCGGCACAGTCACCAGAGGTGCCACACAGGGGACCCAAGGCAGGACACACACGTGCTGGAACTGCCCCAGACATCTCCCCTCCACAAAAAAAAAAAAAGAAGAAAAAGGAAAATATTTCATTTTTAACACATGAATGTGTTTTCTTTAGGATTGGATTGGTGGTGGCACAAATACGTCTGCTGACACACGGAGAAGGGCGATGCTGTGGTGGGACAAGGGGAAGGACGAACCGGTGCTTGTCCATCAGTGGCAGCATTTGTGAACCAGGAGGCACTGTCCCCCTCTGCCCCACCATCCCTTCTGTAAAATGGAGCAGTAAAACTTCCCTTTCCCACAAGACATTTGAGGACCAACACGTTCCTGCTGCTGAGGCACCCAGGTGTAAGAGATATAGGAGTATAAACCAGATCAGGCCTCCATGAGGAACCCAGGGAATGGATTTCAGCTGTTTGTCTCACATAACTCAAATCAGAAACCTTAGAAGTTTTCTTCAGGCCACTGCAGTATCATTTCCAGGATAATTTAATCTTTTTTTTTTCTTCTTCTTTTTCCTCCTTGCAGTTCCTTTTAAAGATCTGAAAATAAAAATACTTTGTAGTAGAAAACTTTTCAGTACTTTAACGTATTCTGTATTTTTTCCAGTATTTTGGCCAAAAGCAGCCTCATAATTTGATGCTAATCTTCTCCTCACCATCCCAAAAAAATCAGACATATTTCACTGAATTTATTGTCTGCTGAAAAATACTCTCAGAGTCGTGTAGGATGGAGGTCAGTCTGAAAATCTCTGTTTAAGGACTTCAATATTTTATCGTTATGAATAATGATGGCGGCCTTTACGATAGGTATTTGCACCACTGGATGTTGGGATAAGGCAAGTGTATTTGGAAGCCAAGTCCAGAGTTAACACCTGAAGTGTTTTTCTTGGTGAAAGAAGCTGAGAGTATTCCTGCAGTGAGAAACTTGGGACTCTCCTGAAAGAGCTACCAGTGTGTAGCCCATCTAGGTGACCATTAATGAGGTGACATGATAACACTTTACAAACTCCAGAAAGGGGATTGTTCCCTCACAATTGTCAAGAATAAGTTGAAAATCAGAAAAGGATACTTCAGTTTGTAAAGAAAATACCTTTAAGGTATATTACTTGGAAGAAAAGTCTCCAGGGCTCTGTGGTGAAACTATCCATCTTGAGTTTCTAAAATTGTATTTTCGTGATAAATAGCACTATGAACTGAATACATTCTCTGTCTTACTGATGCATAAAAAGTGAACCTACCACTTCAGATATCTTCTCAAAACTTCTGCACAGTGAAACGAAGTCTTCCACCATTAGATTTGCTTTTCTTAGTCACCTTTTGCAGTCTCCCAAATCGTGGTCTGAAAATCACTGCTGTAGGGAAGCGGGCTGCACGAATCCACACACGTCTCCTGGGAGAGCTGGAGCTTAGAATGAGTGAGTCACAGTTAGTAATTTGACAAAGAAAACCGCATGATAAATGTGTTATAAAACTTCATTTTTTTCCCCAGAGCTCATCTCATTGCTCTCTGTAAACATTAGCTGTATACATTAATATCGAATACGTACATGATACAGCTGGTTGAATGATTCTTTGCAATGAATACCTACAAATGTAACCCATCTTTCTGCCAGTAAGTCAGCCCAACTTTTACAAATACGTTTTCTTGTTTATAATATCTACCAAAGAGTTTCCAGCAATCGATTCTACATGGTATTTACAAACTATTCGGTATGACTCATGCCTCGCGTGTTGTTATCATTCACTCACTGCTCAAATGGAGGACCTGAGATTTCTAGCAAGTTAGTGTAGGTGAAGTCCTTGGCATTTAGTTTCCTACTGTCGCTTTTGTAGCTAAAAACCACTCGTGTGGCAGCAATGTTCGTTCCTGAACCGAATGCACCATCAGGATGCACATTTTGCTTAGTAAAAGGTTTAGTTCTTCATGCACACATGGTCTTCTTTAATCAGCTGCCCAGGGAGGTGGTGGAGTCACCCTCCCTGACTGTGTTTAAGAGCAGATTAGATGTGGTGTTGAGGGATCTGGTGTAGGGGAGAACTTGTAGAGTGGGGCTGATGGTTGGACTTGATGATCCCAGGGGTCTCTTCCAACCTAAATGATTCTATGATTCTATGATTCTATTCTACCTCCATTTTGTGGCAGAAATCTTTTTTAAAGAGGGTAGGTACCTCTTGGAGAGGTTTTGTATGTCATCCGTGCAGCAAAAACTCAAATGTCTGTGGTTCATTTCCCACAAAAGTACCAGACGAACCTAAACAGCAACTCAGTCCCCTAAAATGTTTTTTTCCCACTCTTATGGTACATTTCAAAGCCATTAGAAGCCAATCTGACAACACTGTCATGTGATATGGTTGTCAGTAGGAAAAACAGAAAAGAAAAAAAAAAGGCAAGCATGGGAAAGCAGTGGGAAAAACCTGAAAATAAGAGACTTCAATATATTTGGGAACAGCGAACAGCTGCTTTGCAAGATACGTGTGTGTACAGGAAATACACTGCCCTAAAAGAATGGGATTTCAACAGAGGTTGGGTAATACTTTAAGGTAAACTGTATGGTGTCTTTACTGTACATGTATTTACAAAGAGAAACATAGGCAGAGCTTCCCTGGGCAAAAGGTAGTGACTGAACTTGTACGATGGGCCAGTGATGACGTTAAACACAAGATCACAAAAGCTTCTCCCTTTCTGGCCTAATTAATGTATTTACTGTCTATTTTTTGCTTCTAATTTTCACTGGACTCTCCACTGTGGTATAATTACTACTGCTACACTGAGTGTATGGAGGAATTTCCTTAGTTTATTTAGATGGTCTTTGTACAATTGATCAAACCACTCAGTTTGAAAATGCATCACAAGTTGTCACGCATTTTGGGTGAGCTATGGAGACGTTGGCTGGAAGATCTGCAGTATTAGAGTTGCAGAAGTGGTACAAACTTCCAAATAGCCTGGCGATAGGGCTTAAGGTGACTTGAAAAGCACTGAGAGTTTGTTTACCAAGGCTCAGTTACTTCCAAAGTGTCAATAACTTCCTACAAAAATTGCATTTTTTAAAGAAAAAGGCTGGATTTAGAAGGTTGGCCGTGTCTTAGTGCTACTAGGTGCATTTAGGAAACCCAGCAAAGGAATTTATTTGCTCAGCTCCCAGATGCTGATGACAAGCGCACACCTCTTTGAAAAATCACCCTCTGTGCTTTGCATATGTTAGAGTCCTCCGGCTCCATAATCTCCCAGAACGTATTGTTATTGCCTTTTTGACAGCTGGTTCACATACCAATAGTGATGTAACCCAGCTGACCTTGTGCCCTTTGCAGGTCATGCATGATTCTTGTATTCACAATTTAATAAAGCTAGGATACGGGACTTGTGATGAAACACACCCCTCCTTGGGCAACGCGAGTTGCAGCAGCAGCTCTAAATCGATTTAATGATATAATGGAAACGGCAAAGTATCTATCTGTGTCAAATTGTGGGGGGTTTATGGTGGTGAACCCCCATGTGGGTTTTGATTCCTTCTGGGAAGAGAATATCTGGGAGTCACAATGCATGTGGCAGGTAGAAAGTGAGTTTTTCTCATTTCAACACTGGCTCATTTATTTTTACTTCTTTTAAAGCACATGATTTTGTCATTTCTTTTGCTTCCCGTCTCCCTAAACACAGTAAGCTTCCAAGTCTAAAAATTACTGATTGTTTTTGCTGCTGTTAAATGACTCCAGAGTGGCCAAAAATTCCTTTAGATAGTCCTTCTCCTCTATTTTTTTTTTTTTTAATTCTGTGTGTGTGTTCTGTTTTCTTTTAGCTGCTTCTCACAATTTCCCCTATTAATGGTAATCAGGTTTGTAGAGCATTTGCACAGAGGATTGTGAGAAGTCATGTGCAAATGTGTTACCTTACTGTCTCTAAATGAGAAGGACAAATTAAGAATTGTGGTGATAAAGACAGTTTCAGATGTTCATTTGTGCATTACGAGATGTCATAGGAGGCTATGACTGCTCTAGACCAGGTTTTGACTAAATGAGGACCATGGATTGTATGCAAGAAGTATATTCTTTCACTTCTGTCTGCTGTATGATCACGGTTTTATCCGTCCACTTCAATGACTGGGATGCAGGAAGATGTTGGACAACCCAATAGCGCATCCGGAGTCTGTGAAACAGTCTGTACCTTGAGTTGTCCTGACTCTTGGAGTGGAAGAGAAGTTGGAAGACACAAAAGAACAGGGATGACTTCATTACAGACTTACTTTCTTCTCAGGGGAACTGATACGGCTGCACCCTCAGTGCGGGAAAGTAGTTTAAATGCCAAAATAATTCAGCAGGCTCTGCCCACTTGATTTTTTTCTCAGCTATCTGGTTGTGAAGGTGTAAATATTGTAACCCCAAAGGGATTTTAGGGATCATTAGCGGCGTAGGAGGCTGAAGAAATGAGTGACGCTTGGCTGAAAGCCTGCGACTGATTGGTAGCCACAAATGCGGTTTTGAACGGCAGTAAAGGAGTGAGATCATCATCATTAGGAAGGAAAAGAAAGATGGAAACAAGATGACTTTTTTTTTTTTTTTTCCTTGACAAGGAATTCGAAGATCTGTGCCTTTGCCTTCAGCTTGTGGTGCTGGGAAAACAAAAGTTTGAAAAGATAAGGGAAAGAAAATGACCACGTACACAACAAAATAAATAAAAAAAAACCCACAACCACCCAAAGACTAGAAAAATCGGCAAGGCCATGGGTAATGCAGTGAAACTTCACTAACCTTCAGCTAATTTCTTCTTATGTTCCTATTAGTGAAGCCAGAAAGATGTTTTTTCAACAGTATGTATTTCACTAAACTTATAAAGTATAAATGAGAGCAGGAGGGAGAAAGTAGCTGGTTGTTGACTTCTAGAAATAATTTCCGGTCACAACACAGTCACTTTATGAACTGTTTTTTAAAAAATAACATTCTATGAAAATCACAGTATATAAAATATTTGTCCCTGTGCTGAAAAAATCCTCACTTTACATTTCATTCTACAGGGTAAGCTGCCTAAGTCCAACTTTAACCTTCAGAGCATGACAAACAGCTGTCCTTTCAAAAAACATTAAAGCACTCTCAACTAAAGTAGGAGCAAGGAAGAAAGAAATAACTTATTTGATGAAGCAAGCATAAGAGAGGGAGTAGGGAAGCAAAGGAAGTCTCTTTGAGGCCATGTGAGGGTTTTTGTTATTAGTTTGCTCTATCAATAACTTCATTCGCCCTGTTTCATGCATTTCCCTGGTGAAACTTAGAATCATAGAATCATAGAATCATAGAATCATAGAATCATTTAGGTTGGAAGAGACCCCTGGGATCATCAAGTCCAACCATCAGCCCTACTCTACAAGTTCTCCCCTACACTAGATCCCTCAACACCACATCTAATCTGCTCTTAAACACAGTCAGGGAGGGTGACTCCACCACCTCCCTGGGCAGCTGATTCCACTGACTTACCACTCTCTCCGTGAAAAATTTTTTCCTAATGTCCAGCCTAACCCTACCCTGCTGCAGCTTGCAGCCATTCCCTCTTGTCCTGTCGCCCATTGCCCGTGAGAAGAGACCAGCACCAATATCTCTACAGTGCCCTTTCAAGCAGTTGTAGAGAGTGATGAGGTCTCCCCTCAGTCTCCTCTTCCTCAGACTAAACAACCCCAACTCCCTCAATCGATCCTCATAAGCCTTGTTTTCCAGGCCTCTCACCAGCTTTGTTGCCCTCCTCTGTACTCGCTCCAGCACCTCGATATCTCTCTTGTGCTGAGGTGCCCAGAACTGGACACAATACTCAAGGTGTGGCCTCACCAGTGCTGAGTACAGGGGGACAATCACCTCCCTACTTCTGCTGGTCACACTATTCTTTATGCAAGCCAGGATGCCATTGGCCTTCTTGGCCACCTGGGCACACTGCTGGCTCATGTTCAGCCTCCTGTCGACCAGCACCCCCAGGTCCTTTTCTGCCAGGCAGCTCTCCAGCCACACTGCCCCAAGCCTGTAGCGATGCATGGGGTTGTTGTGGCCCAAGTGCAGGACCCGGCACTTGGCCTCGTTGAAGGCCATGCCATTAACATTGGCCCATCTATCCAGTCTATCCAAGTCCCTCTGTAGAGCTTCCCTGTCCTCAAGCAGATCAACACTCCCACCCAACTTAGTGTCATCTGCAAACTTACTAATAGTGTTTCCTATGTCCTTATCTGTATCATCAATGAAAATATTAAAAAGGAAAGGCCCCAATACTGAGCCCTGAGGAACACCACTTGTGACCAGCCGCCAGCTGGATTGAACTCCATTGAGCACCACCCTTTGGGATCGTCCTTCCAGCCAATGCTGGATCCAGCAGATCGTACGTTCATCCAGGCCATGAGCAGCCAGTTTTTCCATCAGAATGTGGTGGGGGACAGTGTCAAATGCTTTGCTAAGATCCAGATATATTATATCCACTGTCTTCCCCCCATCCAACAATCTGGTCATCTTATCATAGAAGGAGATCAGGTTCGTCAGGCAGGACTTGCCTTTCGTAAACCCATGCTGACTAGGCCTGATCCCCTGGCTGCTCATTACATGGCTGGTGATAGCGCTCAAGATGACCTGTTCCATAATCTTCCCTGGTATCGAGGTCAGACTCGAGGTATCGAGGTCAGACTGACTTTGCGAGGGAAACAGAAGTGTAAGCCCTTTTCCCCAAAATAATAGCTATAGAAAAGAGAACTGGTACTGACTGAAATAGGTTGTTGCACCAGGAACAAGGGTCTTGCCCAAAGTCAAAGGCAAATGGGACTAAATGAAAGACAGCTGATCACACTGGACAGTGGGCCAAGTGCTGTGTTCTGAGAGTTAAAACAATGTATTTTCATGGCGAATTTGAAGCCTAGACTGGCCTTTATAACAGTTTGCAAATATTTAAAGGTCTGATCCTGAATAAAGTGTTTAGGGAAGACACCACTGAAAGCCCAGGCTTCTTTTCTTTCTTCTTCTTTTATTCTTTTGTCTCTTTTTTTCCATTCTGGCCTCCAACAAAACTAAAAGGACAAAAAAACCCAACCAAACAGTGCAGATGACGCCTCCAGGTCACTTACTGAAATCCCCAAAGTCAGGCTGCTGTGTTTTATCCTGCCCTGTTTAGCTCATCCCAGTACTGGGAGGGCAGAGGAACCAGCCATAGAGCAGGCATGAAGAGGATTAGGGAGACACAGAGAAGGGGGAGGATGTTTTCTCCACCTAAAACCTTACTTTTAGGAAGAGGAAATTATGGGATCATTTGATGTGCAATTTGAAGTTAAGATGAGGGTGCGTGTGGATGAGAAAAAGGCTTTAATTTTTTACTTTGGACATTGTCCAGAGCTTCAAAATGAAAGTAGAGAATTGTAAACCATTCTAGAATTCACTAACTAAATTCATAACTGTTCTGAATTAGAGCAGGATGGTGTCCCCTTTATGTCTTTGTCTTGTAATTTAATTAAGTCAGTCTCCTTTGGAAGTATTTATCGAGGCATGGCATAAGTTATTTGCTGGGTCCATTCACCAGAGCCCATGAAGACAATAACAACCCCAGAGACTCGGGAGAATAAAGCAAGCAGTAATAACAGTTGAGCTTCCTAATCTTTTTGCTTTCCCGGTTTGAATCATTGAATTTATTGGGAATGACCAGCCCAGAGCTCAAGGGAGCAGAGACACCAGGAACATGCAGATGCGTTTTGGGATATCTAAGTATCTCTGGAACTCTGCAACCTCTCCAGCCAGTAACCAATAAAAGGGAATAAATGTCCTTGAACACGGCTGTGATTTTGTCTCATATAGAAGAAGCTGAGTTAATCATAGAATCATAGAATTGTCTAGGTTGGAAGGGACCTTTCAGATCATCGAGTCCAACCATCAATCAAGCATTGACAACAAAACAACCCTAAACCATATCACTAAAATTAGGGACCTGCAAAGCAGTGAGTAATTAATACTGAGTAAGGGGTAAAAGGAAAGGCCATATAACAAGCCTGTAAGATAGAAAAGTTACCAACTTTGGGAGTTGTCTTGGTCCAAAAATCCAAACAGATAGATAATGAATAAATCCTGCAGGTGGGACTGCTGATGCTCTGGCATCATAAAGTTTTGTCATGTCCAGAACTGCCACTGTCAGCGCCCGCACTGAAGAGATTGATTTACAGCCAGTGAATGCACTAGCAACCTAATAATAACAATATGTTTTCCAAATAGGTCACTCTGGAAAACCTGGCTTTATTATAATTATATGTGCTTGTTGGACCTACTGGCGTCTTGAATCATGGGATCACAGGCTATACAGTCATAAATCACATTGTATTGCTGATTTTATACATATATTGTGGTTGTAATTTATGTGTCAGTTTATATTTATTCCCCAACTTGACATTATTCTTCAGTTTAAGAGTGATTTATATATATTTTTTCCAGTGTTATTTTGGCCTTAATAAAGATTGTCTTACTCCAAAGTGAATTATTAGTATATGGACCCCTTGGGTAAAAGTTGGTGCTCAGAGGAATAAGAACCACATTTTTCAGGTGCCCCCATCTTTTTTGGTTCTTTGTTTTCTGAGGTCACCATGGAGGCTAAACCCTACAGATCATGTCTCAGGCCAAAGAAGTGGCAGAAAAGATGACGTTGAGGAATTTCACTCCTTGGAGAATGCCATAGCCCTTCTGGGTTTATCCCCTAAGCCAAAGGAGTGACCACCCCAGCCTTGCTCCCACCAACCTCACCTCCCATTCTCTTTATTTCTGATGGGATTCCCAGCAAGAAGCTTTATATCCTTGCAGAATCCGTCACTCTCTGGTGTCCTGGCATTTCAGGACTTCTACTGCTGCTGGGACTGAAGGGAATTGAGAAAATCAGTCATCGATGATGATTCTTCTCATTAACTTAATCCATTTAAATGTCTCCAGTTTTATACATGTATTTTGTATGACTGACTGCTGAAGATGGATTAATTCAGGCAAGATCCTCAGAGCTCAAATTTTGGAGTATTGAGTGCTACAACCTGAAGTCAGGGGGAAGTTCCACAAGGTCACCTCACCTGGCCAAGGCCTATAACAATTGCCTTTAACTGTCTCACAACAAGCTAAAAATATAAAAATAGAAATATAAATCTGAAAAAGAAAAAAAAAAGTATGTTTTGTTTTTTAATTTAATACTAGCAGGGATTTAATGCTTTGAGAAATAAAATCCACAGTAGTCAAGCTAATTATTCAAGAAGAATTTCAAATTTCTCTCTGCTATCAGCAAGGAAATGCATGTTCAGCCATGCACAGAAAGAAAAGCTGCCTTAATTCTTAAGGCTTAAGTGAAAACTACAAAAATGATTGTTTAAAGTATTTTAATCTATTTTGTGTTTAAAATTGATTTTTGTATTTTTATTTTAATTATATTTACTACATTTTGTTTTGTTTGACCTATCAGTCTTCTTGCCAATTGATCATCACAAGAGATTGCATCTAATGTCTTAGACCTTTCTGTTACCTTGAAATTGCCTGGATGGTGGTGCATTAAACACCAATGATCCAGTAGGCCAATTTTTTCCCCCAGTTTGTACTAATAAAGCAAATCCATTGATTCCAGAGAATTTAATCCAGATTTATATAATAATTATTGGGAGCACTGGAATTTGACCCCATAAGCCTTTTTGTTGAGAGATTTCCATCTTTACAATGTGAGGGTATTTTTTTTTAATTTTTGCTTTTATTAAGACTCCAGCTTCCTTTTTCTAAAGCTCGTTATTTAATATGGATATATTTCTTTTTAGAAATACCACACTGTAAATCTGCATTCCATAGAGGCTCAATTCCTAGTACTATGCATATTCTGTCTATAACCTAACCTATGCTTAGATTTGTTTTATTCTCTCAGAATCACACCTTTCAATTTGGCATGACTACCTATATACAATAGAGAGCCAAACACCTCTGATCCAGAATATAGGATAGCAAGCAACCAAGTTTTGAATGCAGAAATTGAGGCTAAGCCTCCTGGAAGCAGGAACCTCAATTAATATTGTGCTTGATTTTGGACTTTTTATGCAACACCAGTTGGCAGAGTCATAAAGCAAGAGGTTCATCCCCACTCCTAAAGTGTGAGAGCGCTTAGGATATATAATACTAATTCTGTTTTGATAGATGTGAATCTGTCTCTGGCCATAACTTTCATACATGTTCTGCCAAGATGTTTATTACCTCTCCAGTTTATCTCCAGAGACGAACACGAGCCTGTCGTTGTACCATCTTTCCCCATCGATAGCCCCACGATGGCTCTCTAATGTGGATGGGCTCCTTTTTTGTGCTTACCAAGGCATATAACAGTCTGAAACTAATTAAGAACATTGCTATTGACTCTATTCAGCTTTGGATCAAGCCTCAACAGGAAAATTAAATGATCTTTAGCAAGCCTCACAAGTTTGAGCTAGAAGCACCGCATGGCTCCAGCCATGTTTGCTCAGGAAATACAGCCATCTACTGTTGGTCCCTGCTTTTCACTCCCTGGTCATGACTATTAAAATAAAAAAATAAATATATCTAGCCAACAATGCAGTAGTACTCGCTCAGGATATCCGTTTGTTCAGCTTCAGTGGCATGTGCTAAGCATCTGGCAGGCATAACACGTTAGATGTCTCATCTGGGTGCACCACAGCCAAGATGCAATTGGTCAGATTTAGTCTTCATTCACGTAAATGAGCCCAACGTCACTAGCTGTGGTATTTGCCCATGACATATGTAGGACCACAACATATGGTCTTACATATGTCATGGGCAAAGACATATGTTGGGCCACAACAACCCCATGCATCGCTACAGGCTTGGGGCAGTGTGGCTGGAGCTGCCTGGCAGAAAAGGACCTAGGGGTGCTGTTTGACAAGTGGCTAAATATGAGCCAGCAGTGTGCCCAGGTGGCCAAGAAGGCCAAGGGCATCCTGGCTTGCATAAAGAATAGTGTGACCAGCAGAAGCGGGGAGGTGATTGTCCCCCTGTACTCAGCACTGGGGAGGCCGCACCTTGAGTATTGTGTCCAGTTCTGGGCACCTCAACACAAGAGAGATATCGAGGTGCTGGAGCGAGTGCAGAGGAGGGCAACGAAGCTGGTGAGAGGCCTGGAGAATAAGGCTTATGAGGATCGATTGAGGGAGTTGGGGTTGTTTAGTTTGAGGAAGAGGAGGCTGAGGGGAGACCTCATCACTCTCTACAACTGCTTGAAAGGGCATTGGAGAGAGGTTGGTGCTGGTCTCTTCTCACGGGCAATGAGCAACAGGACAAGAGGGAATGGCTGCAAGCTGCAGCAGGGTAGGGTTAGGCTGGACATTAGGAAAAAAATTTTCACAGAGAGAGTGGTCAGTCAGTGGAATCAGCTGCCCAGGGAGGTGGTGGAGTCCCCATCCCTGACTGTGTTTCAGAGTAGATTGGATGTGGTGTTGAGGGATCTGGTGAGGGGAGAACTTGTAGAGTAGGGCTGATGGTTGGACTTGATGATCCCAAGGGTCTCTTCCAACCTAAATGATTCTATGATTCTAAGACCTGACACAGATCTGTCTTAGAAGTTGCAGGAATGATTATATTTTATTTTTGTCTGCTCTGAAATACTGTGGCTGTGGGTAGATTCAGACTTTGCTTTGTGAAGTGCTGCTACAAAGGGTGACCCTTCATAAAGAAAAGATGTGCTGTCTGTGCCCTTGATGCAAGGTCTGCAGAGAACGGTGAGCCTGCCTTTCACACCCAACCCAAGCTGCATGACCCTCTGGTGCATTAGGACTCTCCCTGCCTTCCCACTTGTCAGGCATTTCTTTGATACCCACCTATGTCAAATGCATACTGGAGCACATACCAGCAATACCATTAAGTCTTCATGCTTCCCCAGATGACTTGGTCTTGCTTTTTGCTCTGCTCCACTTGGCCAAGGTACATGCTAAGAACTGCTGCTTCCCCCTGGGTTTTGAGGTGATAATGCCAACCTGAAGCATGAAGGAGGAAATCTGATTTCTTTTTCACCAACAGTTGGAAAAAACAGTTAAACAAACCAATGTTTAAGTCAAGTTAAACAAACCAATGATGAATTCAGCTAGTTCTGCTGGGAAGGAGAGGCCCTCAAGGCAGAAGAAGTACTAGAACAAGTCAGGTATGAGTTCACAGCCTGGTCACAAGCAGCGGGGGAGGAAGTATTATCTAAGATTTACACCACTCTTACATTCTACCTGAGACACGCTCAGCCCAGTAGGTAGCAGGAGATTAGGAAGATCTGGTGTTATTTGTAATGTTCGGTTCAATAAACTCTTACCAAATGGAATGATGGGGACAATAGAGGGAACAGAGAACCATGGTAACTTGCATTTGGGGTGGTATAAACAGAAGCTGAAGAGCTTGCACAGAAACAATACAAAGGTGAATGTGACCACAGGAAAAAAAGAAACAGCAAACCAATAGAGAAAAATATGAAGAAGAGAGATGCTGATTCGCAGCAGTTAAAATCTGCAAGTGGAGCCAGGCTGACCTGAAACGTTCACCTGGACTGTGACCTCAAGAAATCATAGAATCATAGAATCATTCAGGTTGGAAGAGACCCTTGGGATCATCAAGTCCAACCATGTATGAAGATTCTTCATCAGATGTGGTGACCTAATTTCTGTGAACACCAACACCACAGCTCAAAGCTGCAGGGAAGGTGAGGGTGTTCTTTCCTGCAGACCGGGCTGCAATCTCAGAAATGTCTTGTGAATCTACAACCAGCCAGATGACTAAAGGCTCAACCAAAATAAGGGTCAAAAAAAGTTAAATAACTGGCCCAAAAAATTGGATTGTAAGCTTTTGCAGCTGAACGACGTAGAAGAGGTATTTGGCAATAAGGTTTTCCCTGACTACATGAGTTATTATGTACACTTTACATTTGGGGTTTTGCACTAATATCCCATTGGTTTGCACACATACTAGGATGTGTAGGGCCGAGAGTGATTCAGAAATGATTTGGGGATGGTTTCTTACGCTTTCTGGGGAGGAGGGGGAGGGACAGGACCTGTTCATGCACTGGCTGTAACCAATCAAGTTTTGCATGATGCCAAAAAATTAAACACAGTAAAGCCAGACCCTGTCAGCAATGAGTTGATTGCTTTAAATAAGGGAGATTTCCTGAATGTTTAAATTGAAACTTCTACTATGATTAAAGCAAAGAGAAGTACCAGGATGCTTCCTAACTATTTAGTTCCTAAAATTCCTGTGAGGTCTGGAGATGACAAATTCAATTCTGATGTGCTGTGTTTTACACTCTGCAGGCTGTAGTAAAAGGTAAAACTAATCAAGCTTGGGTTTCCCATGGGCTGTGCTTTAAGATGTTTTCTTATTTAAAGTCATGGAAATATGTTAAAACCCACATAGACTGGATGAAGTTTATACAAGGCAAAATGTATTCGACCATGCTTTTGCACAGTGTGCATATTTTGACTTTTCATTATATTTTGTTTGTTTAATCCTTCATCCTGCTTAAAACTGTATTCCAACCACATTTGCAGGCAGAAGATGGGGAAGAGCAGTTTATAACTCTCTCAAAAAGCTGCTTACGACTCTTTAGAGCAGAGAATACCTTGGTAGTGAATTGAATTTCTTCAGTTAGTTGTTAAATGCAGCAGGAGAGAGAATAGGCACGTACTCAACACTAAACTTTTATTTACAGGGGTTGAAATATTCCTGGAGCTGATACTCTTTTTAGGAAAACCAGAATTTTGTCTCCAAGTCCATGTTTTATCACTAAACTTCTAATTGCAGGGAATGAAATATTCCAGCTGCTGATACTTTTTTTTTTTTTTTTAGGAAAGCCAGAATTTTATCCCCAAGTCTGTATTTTATGGGAAAGTTCACCTACAGCAATCCTTCCTCACTCTTTTGAGCTCCACAAATGAATAGTTAGATGGAATGTGCCTAATTAATCATCATATCTGCATACTCAACATTTTATGTAGCAGGGAAAATTATGAAAAAGGGTCTTTTTCAGAGGATCTGTCTCCAACAGAAATTACTTCTGACCTGACTATGAATGTATTCCTCAAACACATATTTTTGAATTGATCACTTTTAAATTTCCTGAATGAAGATGATGTTTCCCATTGTGAATAAATGAGGCACTATTTCTGTGCAACCACATACTTCACCATAGAAAATGATCTCATCAAGTTTTCTGTATTCCACCAGAAGAAATATTCATCTTTAAGTCTTCTGTGCCTCAGAAGTTTAAGGCTGGTTTGAATTGCCGTATTGTTTATATTTCCAAAGTTTAGCACTTTTCATTATGGTTATTCATTGCGGAGATACTCTTTTCAGTTCGTAATTAAATTCCCCACATGCAACTTGATTTCCAAGTTTAAGTTGGAGAGACAGAAAAGAGGAATGTATTTTGAAGATTTATTATATCATAAGTTCTGTAGTGGTCCTCTACCAAATGAATGACAGATGGATGATGAGTATTATTTAACTGCCTGTGTCATCATTTTGCATTCTGGTAGATTTAGGCATTGAAAGACTGAAGTATGCTCATAAAAAATGCAGACATAGAAAATTCAAATTTAATTAGTCTTTTAGACCCTATTTCAATACACATTTGGCTTTGGTAGTCCCAGAGGAATTCCTCCTGCTATTAGCAGATACCTATAGGAAAACGAGAACAGCATTTTAGACGCAAAAAAAAATGCAGCGGTTGGAACATGTGAGTACAGATGTGACTGGGGGCCAGGTTTATATTTTCTTTTTTTCTTTTTCTCCTTTTTTTTTTTTCTTCTTTATATTTTCAGCTTTCACTGAGCAATTTTGCAATGGCTGAGGAACTGTGCCGCTTTGTTATTGCAGCCTACATGTTGGTTTTAAATAACATTTTCCATAAACAAGATTGTTTTGATTAGTAGACCCTAAAGAGCACCTGTTGACAAGTGGGCTTCGGAATCTTTTTTAAATTACACTCCAATTAGCCTGTACGGTAATTGACAGTGGGGTGCTGCTGGGAGCCCCTTCCCTCTGGGGTCTGCCCCACACAGCCAAGAGCAGGAGCTGAGATCACACACTCCCTTGAGGGACTTTACATGTTGCTGCATTTAGGATTAGGGCGGTTTTCAGGCCTAATCCCACATAATCAGATTGTGCCCCCGTGGAAGCATATGATGAAATCCCCTTCTCTCCAAAACAAACAGATACACGTGGTTGAGGAGGGGGCGAGTGGGTTTAAGCCTCCTTCGCGTGAGCTCTGCATGGCCACATGGAAATTCAATTATTTGTGATGTGCTAAAGACAGCCATCAGCATCCATGGTGAAATGCAAACTGGTGCTGAAGGAACATTTGGCAGAGGAAGGATTAAAGCCTGATACGATAGTGGTTGGTTAGGAAGGTGGTGGGCTAGAAACCCCCTTGTGTCTCTCTGCAGGTGGTTAGGGCATTTTGAGGTAAAAGCCCAGCAGATCCATTTCCCTGAGAATATCATGGATGTCAGTGGGGGTCTGGATGGTGAAGGTGCCCCTGCTGTGCCCATGCACAGTCAAGCTACAAGAGCGATGATCATGGACCCTTTATCAGCAAGTGGAGCCATAGGACAAAGGGGAATGGTTTTAAACTGGAAGAGAGGATATTTAGACTAGGTATTAGGAAGAACTTCTCTCCTGTGAGGGTGGTGAGACACTGGAACAGGTTGCTCAGAGAAGCTGTGGCTGCCCCATCCCTGGAGGGGTTCAAGGCCAGGCTGGATGGGGCTTGGAGCAACCTGGTCTGGTGGGAGGTGTCCCTGCCCAGGGCAGGGGGGTTAGGACTGGATGATCTTTAAGGTCCTTTCCAACCCAAACCATTCTATGATGCTATGAATGACTATGATTCTCAGCTGCCTGTGTTGCCAGCAGCAGCAAACTGGGCTTGCTAGGGTTGTCGCCATCCACCCAGACTCGCTGACCACCACTGGACCATACCAACACACCACTGAGCACCAGCATGCTGGGAAACCCTTGGAAAGCCTCTGTGGACCTGCTGCGGCTGTACTTTCCCCGCTCCCCAAGGCGAGGAGAGGCAGCTGCAGACAATTACCGCCTCTGCCCAGACTAAACAAAGGGAAGGCGACCGCTGCAGCCCCCCTTGATCCCTGAGATAGGCATCCCCGGCCAAGCAGAACTGGGAGGGAGACTTTATCCCCTTCAGCCCCCACCACCGGTCCGGGCGGCTGTTTTTCTCGATGGAGCACATGAAGCTGGTAAGACTGTGGGTAATTGTGAGCGACAGGGAAAGGCAAAGGAGAGGAAAGAGCAAGTTTTGCTTTGTTAGAGGCATAAAATATTCTCTCCCTTGTGCGGCATTGTTTTATTCCCCACTCAGAGGCAGGTCTGACTCTGCCTGCATGGATCTCAGGCAATCCTTTCGGGGAGAAGAAAGGGGTTTCTGTGCTCTTTGAAGCCCACGTGTGCTGGTCAGACAGGAAGCCGGAGCTTCTGTCAGTCAACAGCACATGCAAAATTTATCAAGTATATTACTTGACAGAGGTTACTCTGTCATTACTAGCTAACAGGGCTCTGCCAGAGAATTTTTTTCATGGAAGCATGTGCTGTCAAAGGCAAAGTGTCCATTGATTGATTGCCACAGCTGACCTAAACATACAGGGATCACTGTGTAATAACCCCTTTATCATATATAAACCACCAAATGCTAAGTTCAATAACGCTAATGGTCTCACTTAAACCCCCAAAGCCAGGCGAATTCAAAGGAAGAGGGGAAAAAAATGCCATCCGTGCTGTAATCACTGCAGCACGGGGATGTGGGACCATGGAGTGGGAACACCAAGCCCTGCTGCCTGCAGTGGGCTCAAGGGAAAGCAGCATGGACCCCATGGGCTGAGCTTTCCACAGAAAAAAAATGTTATACTTATCATAGAATCATAGAATCATTCAGGATGGAAGAGACCCTTGGGATCATCGAGTCCAACCATCAGCCCCACTCTGCAAAGTTCTCCCCTACACCATATACCCCAACACCACATCTAAACAACTCTTAAATGCATTCAGGGATGGGGACTCCACCACCTCCCTGGGCATCCCTCCCTCCATTCCACTGACTGACCACTCTTGCTGGGAAGAATTCTTTTCTAATGTCCAGCCTAACCCTACCCTGCTGCAGCTTGAAGCCATTCCCTCTTGTTCTATTGCTAATTCCCTGTGAACAGAGACCAGCACCAACCTCTCTACAACGTCCTTTCAAGCAGTTGCAAAGAGCATATGTATTACACATATGTATTGCTCAGTTCTGTATGTTCTGCTATGATTATGACAGAAATACTATGCCACAATCATATCCAGTAGTTCCCAAGGATGAAAACTGTGGGAACTCTCAGAAAATGGTAGGTCACCTCTTCAAGGAGCTTCCTGGTGGTTGAATTTCCTTAAAAACCAAACCAAACCAAAACAAACCAAAACAAAACAAAACAAAACACAACAAAACAAAACAACACCAACCAACCAACCAAAACCAAACAAATGAAAAAAAAATTACCCAAAAAAATCACCCAGAAAGAAAGTAGCTTTTACAAAAGGGGGAAAAGAAATCTTTCCTCAGCAACAGATCAAGCTTTAAGATCTCTATCAGTCGTTTAAGAGCATCATGTCATTTCCTTCGGCGATAGAAATACAGGGAGAGAAAAATCAAGGCACAAACATCGCCTGAATTGCAGGCTTCTTGGGGAAGACAAAAGGGCCTGACAGAGAGAGGGGAGGAGAACTGAATATGGTGTTTGGTTTGCAGGATATTACAGCACTAAGAGTTTGAGAAATGCAAGGTTTGAGGGGGAGGAAGTACTATTACTTGAAATTTGGAAGATATACTCGGATACCATTATGGTAAAAGTGAGCAAAGGCTGAATTTTAACCTTTTACCGTTCTTACAAAATTACAATGGGTCTTTAAATATTGCCATGGATTCTCCCTTCAATTGTTTTGCGGCTGTTGAAGTCTCCTGCCTAGCTGTAAATGCAGCAGCTATTTAGGCAGAGATCAGCGGTAATTTCAATAGCCAGGAGCCGAGCCCTTGTCCCCCTGGGGTCAATGACATAGCTTACTATAATAAACACACCACATCAGGCTGAGAGTCATTTCTGGCGGGGAGGTCTAAAGGTCTTGCAGGGTCCTTCTGTCACAGTGTTTCCTGGAAGACTATGATAAGGCTGCAGCTGGGGATGCACAGAGAGATTCCTACGTGAGGAAGGAGCCCTGCGAACAATTCCCAGCACAAACTACGTGGCGTTGGCTTTAGGCTTATGAGTAGAACAGATTTTTTTTCTCCTTTTTCTTTCTTTTTTTCTTTTTTTTTTTTTCTGGTTGGTTCAGTAGCCAAGTCAAAACATTCCTTTATTTCTGCTGGAGCAAAGTATTTGCGTAACCTGAAACAAATAGTTCCAGCCCCTTGCAACACACGCACAGGGCCAGATCACCCTCGCTGTGTTACAGAATCCTCTTCTGGAAATCAAGTGTAAAACTCAACAACAGCCCGATGTTATTAATAAGTGCTTTATAACAACCGAAAAACCCAGCAGAAAGAAGCTGGGACAGATGCCCTCATGCTTCTGCACCTGTTTTTCTCTTGCCTGTTTAAGGGAAGCGCAGAGTAAGCGCGGCTGCGAGTGGAGACACGGAGGGGGGACAGGCTGCTCTCCAGGGATACTCCAACTCTGAGCCTAGAATGGGCCAGGAAATTCACTTCAGGGACAACTTGCACCGGGGTAAGGCCACCAGGAAACAGCCTGCAGGAGAGCCCTTGAGGGAATGCTCTGCTCTGGTGGGAGTCGTAGGGCACGAAGAAGACGAGCTAAGCCAAGCTTTCCGGCAGGGGACAAACGTGAGGAAATGTCACAGCCATAAATTTGGGTTAACGTCTCCTGGGCAAAATCTCCAATGAACTGGAAAGAATTCACCACTTCTGGTGGAAACTGTGTACAAATAGATTTCCATGAAAGCGGTTTCCTGGAGTTTCAAGTCAAAATTAAAAATTAGTCAATGGGTTCAGGTAAGAATTTCTTTGGAATATGAGATTCATTTGATTCTGAAGGGAAATGCAGTAGTCAAAGACACAGATGTAGGGGTTTTGTAGTTTTTCTACAGTTTTTCTGTACTTTTTCTGTTGATTTTTCTCCCTAGTCAGCCCATACCTCCTCAACCCCCTAGTTTGCTCTGCTACTTACAGCCATGAGGAGACATTACCCACCTTACCCTGCTCTGTGCATAACTTCTCTGCCAGTTGAAAGTAGCAAAAGACGGATTCAAACATCTCATGTTTCTCCTAAAAGCCTTCCCTCCCTAGATCCATTCACCCGTGGAAAATCTGAACCTTACCTGAGTCTCTTGCCATTAGAGGCAATCCCTCCTCTCTCACATGAAGAGTCAAATTATAAAACAACAATTTATTTATTTTTTTCTTTAGGCCATACAGAGACAAATCATCAGTAACTCAACAATATAGAGATGGTCACAGTACAAGTAATAAAGCCTTTATTTGTAACACAGTGATTTAGGCTTCAATGAATCATAATCACCAACACAACAACGTTCATACAGGGAAAAGCTTCAGTGGAACCTGGATAAAAGACCACTGTACCCTGGGAAAATTTTGAAACACTGTGGGACATTCTTTCTTCCTTATGCCAGTAGGAAAATTAAGGTCCTCTTAGTGAGATCTGTGGACTTTTTCCTGTGCTTTCCATGTCCCATATCTTGTTCTCAGCTGAAGTATTTAACACACTGCACCCCAGATGCTTGTCCATTTTCATTCACCAGTTCCTTACACAACGCTTTCTCTTACAGCCTTAAAAGAAGGCCTCAAGTTGAAACCAGCTTCAGAGCCTCCCTTCTCAAAATAACCAGCTCTTCCATTCCTGGTGCAAGTGTCTTACAGTACCTGGAAGGGAGGACAAGGGGGTGGCCTGTGACAACCAGCTCACACCTGTCACCTTTCTTAAAAATAGCTATTGAGTCAGCCTTTCTCATGGTTTCCCAGTGGTGCTCAGTGACATTGCAAATAAACAGTGACTGATTCTGATGATGCCATGCAAATTCCTGCCACGTCCATGGAGAATCCCATCCATCTGCTCGTAGTGATTGATGCTCTCCTGTTCCAGTTAATCGCATGCCATCTCAGCTTTTATATTCATGCAACAAATTGTTAAGAGGCTCTAGTCCTACATTCATGTTCCTAGTTCCTTCATAGTGGTGATACCTACAGATTAGTTATTAGGAAGAAATTCTTTCCTGTGGGGGCGGTGAGACACTGGAAGAGGTTGCCCAGAGAAGCTGTGGCTGCCCCATCCCTGGAGGGGTTCAAGGCAAGGCTGGATGGGGCTTGGAGCAACCTGGTCTGGTGGGAGGTGTCTCTGCCCAGGGCAGGGGGATTGGAACTCAATGGTCTTTAAGGTCCCTTCCAATTCAAACTATTCTATGATTCTATAACATATATGAGGGACTCCTGACATGGGTATTTGCCAGGTGCTCCACAGGGGAGCACAGTAATGTACAGCATGACTTTGAGATGTGATGAGAAATAGAGATGTGATTAAGTGACTTGACCCGTCATTTCCTTCCTCTCTCCTGCCCCTTTGTGTGAGTGCACTTTGCAAGAGATTCAGTCTTTTGTGATTAACCTCTTATCACCAGAAAAAAGATGCAATGAAACCTTCCCATGGGCTTTTGCCACTGAGTCCTCCGCTGCACTCAGGGACATCTCAAGCCCGGTGGTGTCAAAGTCTGACCAGAGCAGTTAGAAACAAGGCATAAGCCATCTTCCAGGTGTGGGGAGAGAGCCCCAGTGGGAAAGGATGCATAACACACACTTGGAGAAGAGTCAACCAGTCTGAGTCAGTGAGCAGCCAGGGGAAACTAAATGATGAGGCAGGCCTACATTTGGAAGCAGAGTAGGCTTTCAGGATCCCAAGTGCTGTGCATCAACATCATCACCATAAAGCAAATGGTGGAAGGGAAATCACGTAAAGCCAATAAACAGATGAAAATCTGGCTCACAGAGGTACCTGGCTCTGCTGCAGGTATTATAGTCAATTTGCACATCTTCCCTCTGAAGAGAGCTTTCTAAAAACATCACTTTGAGAGATGGGCTTGCCAAAAATAACATTTTATCAGCAGCTCAGCTTGTCAAAGCTAGCATTTTAGCTAGGGCAAGCACTCAGTGTGCAAATCATGTTTTTCTAGGAGAAAAGCTTCCGATATTGGAAGGTAGAAGCTGTTAGCACACTACTTTCACTAAATCCATCCCTCTCCACTTCTTTTTGATAAAATGTTATTTTCGTCCATCTCCTCCCCCTAATAAAACTTTTTTTTTTTTTTTAAAGTTCCTGCCCTTCATGAAACACTGCTTTCCTCAAGCAAAATTCCTGATAAAACTACTCTGAGCAAGCCTTTCTCCTTAAATCGCCATGGTCCTCACTCCTGATAAAAAGGCTTTTTCTGTTAAGTCTCCACTTCTGATAAAATGTTACTTTTTCCAAACTTCTGCTCCTGATAAAACATTAATTTTGCCAAGACTGGCTCCTGAGAAAATGTTATGCTTGGCAAGGGCTGTTCCTGATAAAACATTTCTTTTTGCCAAACCTCTATTTCTATTAATTTTTTTTCCCCTCAAAATTATTATTATTCCCCCTAAAGCCTCCTTAATGTAAGATATTGGATATGACACAACAGTGGGTGACAGACTATCACTTGCCAACCAGTCTTTTATCCACAGCCATGATCGTTAACAGTGAACTCCCCCCGAAACACGGATGTTGAATGCCTCTTGCACAGTGTGGTTCTTCTGGAAGCCTTGGAATGAACAATGAAAAAGATATTTGCACCCTTGTGCTGAAAACGGGCTTAGTTATCGTATTAGCTCCTCATATAAGGCCAACCTGGTCTTATTTAAAAGCCAATAGAGCCAGACCCACCAACAGGTTAAAGGCAAAATACTGATGGGGATGTTCAAGATTTTGCAGTTTAATATTTAATGTTCCAGTGAGGTTAAATGAGGTTATAGAGAGGAGATCAGGAGATCCCTTCTTGTTCACAGCAAAACTTTAGACTGCCAGCAATTCTATGTTTATTCTGCCTCAATCTGCCCAAATTCACATTGGCGACTGCCGTACTGCCTCCTATATTTCTCAAAAAGAGTTTCTTCAATGAGCACGTGCAGAAATCTGTTCCTGCAATTGAGAGGTGCCTGGAGGGTGGGGTGACATCACAGAGGACCCAGATGTCATGTTGGCACTAGACAAGATAACTTGGTCTGGAGCATTCTCCCCCTTTTGTGTTATCACATGTCCCTCTGTTTGGCAGTGCTCACCCTGAATCCAAGGATCTTTACCTACTTCTGGTTCAAGAGCTGGTAATTGATCTCTTGATGCTTTTCAGATGTTCTCACAAAGTGCAGCTGATCACTCACATGTGGGGTTTGGGGGCTGTGGCACACAGTGCATGAAGAAAGGGTGAGGACCTGAACCCATTTAGCTTGGAGAAGACTCAGGTCTCTAAATGCTGCCTTCAGCTCCCTAAAGAGCACTATATGGAAGGTGGATCCAGACTCTTCTTAGGAGAGCACCTCTGCAAGGTCAAGAGGCAACAAGCACAAGCTGCACCAAGGGATATTCCACTTAGATGAAAGGAAGAATAAATATCACCATGAGAGTAGCCAAGCACTGGGACGGGTGCCCAGAGAGGCTGTGGATTCTCTGTTCTTGGAAATATTCAGAGCAGAGCTGGACACAGCCCTCAGCAGTCCAACATTTATGACAGCCCTGCTTTTAGAAAGAGGCTAAACCGGATGAGCAGAGGTCCCTTCCAAGGTGAATATATGATTTTCACTATATGACAATTTACATTGACTCTGGAACCCAGACAACAGAGAGCATTTCCCTCACGGTGACTATAAAGTTTACCTTGAGTTGAGTTGAATATTAGACTGTAACTGGTGTGTTTTGTTTAGTCTTACTGGTTAATGTCTCATCAGAGTTATGCTTTCAATATATTAGCCTTCTGAAGGTTAGCTGGAAGACAGTAAGTAATTCATGGGAAGACAAATTAAAATCGGTCAGCTTGATAAAATACCTAATTTATGAAACTTCAAAGACAGTAGCAGGAGTTAGAGATGTCAAATCTCAATGCAACTTCAGTTTGTCAAACTGCAACTTCAGATGTCAAAAACTTCAATGCAACAATGCAACATGGTAACCTGAGGGCAGCCTTGCACGGAGGCTGTGGAAGCACACGGGGAGAGGCAGAAAAAAATGGCAGTAGCTCCCTTTCCAGCAGCAAAATGCACTTTGATCAGTTTAAGCCAGCCAAGAAACTGCATTTTTAGGCAGTGCCCACTGGATCTCATCTGAAGGTTCAGTATCAGTATGGGACGTTCTCTCTTACATCTGTAACTCTGTTTTCTAAACAAAAGAACTATTTTGGTTTGGGTTTTGCTTTTGTTTTTGTTTTGGTTTGGGGTGGGTTGCTTGGTTGGTTGGTTTTTGGGTCTTGCAATGTATAGACTCAGTCACTTCTGTGCTTGTGCTGTGACAACTGACTTGGAGTGAGACTGACAAGCCACAAGCCTTACATTCACTTTCTGGTCTCAGTTCCTATTCCCAGGTTTAGGAGCATCCCAAGACCTAGAGCCACTGCCGTGCAATTGTGCCACAAACTTCCCATCACACAGCTTTATTCAGGCATGGACAACACAAGAGTCCAGCTAGAAGTGTCACCTGCTTTAGATTGGAAGAGGGGAGATTTAGATGACATCTCAGGTGGAAATTCTTTGCTGTGAGGGTGGTGAGGCACTGGGACAGGTTGCCCCGAGAAACTGTGGCTGCCCCATCCCTGGCGGGTTTGAAGGCCAGGCTGGATGGGGCTTTGAGGTACCTGGTCTGGTGGGAGGTGTCCCGGTTCATGTCAGGGGGTTAGAATTGGATGGTCTTTAAAGTCCCTTCCAACACAAACCATTCTATGACACTTCTTTCACAAACAGCAGAGCACTGGGGACCATGCAGGTCTTAAGAGCCCCTTTGCATCATAACCCTCAGCATCAGAAAGTTCCCAGCGTGTATTCTGGACAGCAACCAAAGCTGAGGAGTATACGAGCAAGGACCTACAGGCTGGCCTTGAACTCATCTCAGTGTACCAGCCTCTGGGCTCAGTAACCAGTTCATCCCAGTAATAATATGTAACGTAACAAAGAGAGCTCTGGCTCATGTATTTCACTGCTCCCTTGTGCACCAGAGTGAGAAGGAGCCCTTTGTCCTTGAAGTCCAGCAAATGTTAGTAACTTTGCTTTATGTTTTTAAATAAAAAGTTAAAATGAAAGGCATGTTTGCTACCAAGAAGCTGAAGTAATTAATGACCCCTCTCTTGCTTTCTTGCACTCTGATTTTAACAAAGTGCCAGTGGACAAGATGTAGTGACATGCAAATCCTTAAGTCATTAAACTGCAAAACATGACAGCGCTACCTTTATCCTATAAAAGAGACTGGAAAATCAGTGTCGATCCTTTCCCTCTCTCCACACCTCAGCAGATGCAGGTGTTGTTCTGAAAATGGAGCAAAACTCTGCATTTTTTTAGAGCTAGTCCAGAGTACAACATTAATCTCTCACTTCAGACTAGCAAATGTAATGATCCTTGTCTGGTTTCATTTGTGTTATCTTTTCATCCCAGAATGGGAGTGTTTTCTTGCCAAGAGAAGAAAAAAAGCTAAAATGTTTTCCAGGTTATGTCATAATAGTAAACCTTAAATCCACTACAGGAGAAGTTGCAGGAGAGAAATGTTAACAAGTCAGTAATAATGGCGAAGAGAACCACCATCTAACAACCCCTACACTGCAGTGAATTTTCTGATAGTATAATAAGACCAAGGTTCAAACGTCGTCGCTGGTTTGGGAAGTCACGTACTGCCATGCTGAACTTTGGGTACCAAGGTAACGCTCTGGAGATAGCCCAAACCAGTAGCCCCTTTGGAAAATGCTGGCCATAGATCTTCCTACACTGACATTTAAGTTAAAGTCACGCTGACCTTGGAGTCAGTTGCCCCCTTGGAGTCAGTTGCCCTTTGCATCTTATTCATATTCGGGTTTCAAGGAAGTCTTCTTATTCACATTAGGTCTTTGTAAACCTTTTTTTGATTTCCTTCTGCAAGACCTGGACTCCGGACAGGCAGCTGGCTGCTATGTTCTTGTAATATTTCCAAAGTGTAAACACGTGTTTAAGGGCATTTTTCAGGCTCCTCAAATTCACAATTTCTTGCAGTGTTCACTCTTCCACACAAACCAAAACGATTCAAATACAGTACAGTTTCTTTGACTCTTCAGAATTTGTCCTCCCAAACATGAGGCACAAAAATCAATAGGTTTTTTTAATGTATTTTCACATACTCTGATAAAGCACAGCGGGGTAAAAAGTGCAAAGCCATTGAGAGCCTGTCCTACCAACTTTTTCCAACACTCACAACCTTGCCATTTTCTGGATTCGGCCTCAGGACCGTACAGAGGTTTCTACCTCACTGTCTAACAGAAGGAGTTAGAGTTTCTCTGAAATCTCTTTATGACTCATGTTGTTGATCTATTTTGAGACAGCCATCCCATTTCCAAAACTCAGTCGCTTCTGACATCCCCTGCCACGTTCACCTGCCACTCCTGGCTGCTCTTCAGCAGCTCATTTGCTCACTAACATAAGCTTTTCAAAATTTAAACAAGGAATACAATATCAGGACTAGCCGTACTTGATGACCTTTCTGCTAATGACATAAGCAGATTAAGGGGTATTCTTTTAAAGAGAGGAAAAAAAAAAACCCACCCCAAAACAACCAAACACCAACAAGACAGTCTACTGCATTTGCCTGTGGGAGTCACGCATCAGGCCCTGACTCATTTGCTATTCTAAATGGCTGAAGTCACAATTATGTTATGCCTAAAATATTAGTGCCATAAATAAAGCCATTAATGCTTATGTGGTTTTCTAGGAAAGCTTTACCAAGAGATTTAATTTTTCTATCAACCCCTGCAGCAGACACAAGTCTAGAGGCACCCAATCTCTGTCTAGACACTGCCCCCTTAATATCATACACATGAAGTTTATATTGCATTTCTCTACGATAACATAAGTAGTCCCCAAACAACATTGCACCAGTAAGAAGATAGGAGAAGTCTAGCTCCACACCTCAGGTCAGATGTCTTAAATTTGGCAGAAAGATAAATAAAAGGAGGCTAATGTATAAAACCAAGCAGCTTGGTTTAAGAAAGTACGAGAGAATGAGAAGCTATTGATTTTTCACAAGAGGAGTAATGTTGGAAGTGTTTTTTGAACAGTACGGGCACCATCTGAGTACAATGTGTAGGCAACATGTTCTCCACCTGAGGAAACCAAATGCCAAGTCATTCCTTCTGCTGGGAGGAAACGAAACATTGATACAGAAAACCAACCAACCCTCTGCCACCTCTTGTACACTTTTAATGAAGGGACCGGGTTACAAGAATTTGAACCGATACAGATTTATTGGTGCTATTTAAGGTATGAGAATCATTCCCTTTGCCAGAGAGAAGTATGTATTTCCTTCTTTTGGAAGGGAATAAGACTTTGTCTCTGGACCTGCAAGTGATGAGCAGAAGGCAACCGATGACTGGATTAACCGTGAAGCATGAATATCAGCTACAGACGCTTGAGGGTCTGTAGGCTCAGCCATAGCCCCTGACTCAGGTCACTTTGCTGGCAGCACAGCTGGTTGCTTCCATGCCCTTAGGTCAGTTTGGCTCCAAGCTTCCTAGAGCATGAATTTCCATGACTTACAAGCTGTGGGTTTAGGGAAGACTTGTGATCATACGGGTCAACAGGCCTGTATTTTGACCGTTCCCTGCAACTGTTAATTGCTATGAAATTTGAAGCATTGGAAAGGGCTCCCAGAACACGGGACAGCTGCTTGCAGCAAATACATTTTAATAAAGTCAAAAATGCATCCCCAAACCAAAGTGAGTATTAAGTTGCTTTAGAAAATTCTGACTTTCATTTCTTAACGCTCCTTATATTTTGCAGTGTACCACATGGAGGTTGTAACCCTAAAAATAACCTTGTATTTTCAGTTGGTGGTGACCATCCATCCAAACAAGTTCCAGACTAGGGATGAAGAAGGCAAGGTGAACCCTCAGAGAAGAAAAGTAGGAAAAGTGTCCTAGGACTGCACAGGAACATAGATACCAATAACGTGAATTAGTATTAAACAGTAGTATTGTATTGTATNCATTGTATTGTATTGTATTGTATTGTATTATATTGTATTGTATTGTATTGTACTGTAAGATAAGATAAGATAAGATAAGATAAGATAAGATAAGATAAGATAAGATAAGATAAGATAAGATAGGATAAGATGTACAATAACGAGTACCCTTTTATTGCAACAGAACTACATCTGGACAAGGATAGCCAGGATAGCTGTCCTGGTAAGATCCCAGACATATTCCTTGCTCAATTTTGAACCCGCTTATTTATCTCATAGGAAAGTCTATAGGGACTGGTCTGTAGGGTAGTAGAGGAGACAGTGACACATGCCCAAAGTATTCCTGTGGTAAAACACCAAACAGGAAAATCTGCTTTTGCCACGAAGCTTTGACATTTTTTTTCATAGATATACTGTCAAATAATTAATTTGAAAACTAGCTCTGGTACAAAACACCGGTGAGTTATAGCAATGACACACATGGTTAGCTGAAAGCTGCTAAAAGAAAGAGATAGGAATTATGGAGACCTTGCTCTTACTAGGAGAACTGAGGTAACTTCCCTCAGAGCAGGAAGCCTCTCAGATGGGATTGGCTGGAATCTCTGTTTTGATAAAACCTTGTGCTAACTGATGGAAGAACTGAGACATACACACAGGGAACGGGTGAGCTGCGAGTAGATCCAGAAAAAATATAGGAAAAGAGAGGAGAGAGTATCTTCCAAGTATCAGGATGCTGGCAAGTGGGCCACTGCAGTCAGGGAGAAGCGGTTCCTCTTCTTGATATCCTCTCTCATTACACTGAGCATCTCAGAGTAAGTATGGAAATACTGGGGGGAAAAAAAAACAAACCAAAAAATGTTTCTTCTTATTATTTCTTCCCCCTCCCACCTCTCTTCCTTCCTGTAGCAGTCCTTTAGCCTGTGCTAATTTTTGTCGAGGTTATTCTTGTATGTATTATTCGTGGTGGATTGACTGAGCCTCCTCATTCTGCCACTCCCCTGAACCTTCTTAAATCTGAACCTTGTTTACCTCCAAACCTCCCTGGGCAATGCGAAGAAGGTGTTTGCAACCTTCAAGAAGTCCTTTATTCCTGTTGCACCTGCAACAGTCACAAAGGAAAATAATGAGCAATTTGTTCACATGATTTTCTACAGAAACGTGGTCCGTCAAAGTGCTTCTAAGAGAGCAGACTTTCCTAACAGCTTTAATTGCACAACATAAAGAATTTACTGCAAAGAAAAAGGGACTCGCAGAAGGTTGTTTGTTCACCATGGAGTATTCAAGTTCTTCTGAAGACCACATATAACTTACTAAAAAGCTTAGCAATATTTTATTATTTTCTTTTCCAGAAGTGTAAAAAAATACTTTAAAGTACATATATGGACTGACCACAGATTTACTGCCACTAGATTTTTGTAAGTCTGCCGGAATGAGGCTGCTCATGGACATAAACGAGCCCAGCTGGTACATTTACTGGCAGCTTTATAAGAACACCTCCAGAACTGCTGAACGCTTGTGAAAGGTTGGGCATCAAACAAACTGGACGGGACATGTGGGCCAGTTGATGGGCAAGGCACTATAAACCGATCCATAACTAGTGCAGCTGTGACTATAAAACTTTTCAGAAACCCCCCCCAAAAATCAGACACACAAGCATTTAATGAATTTCAAATGAAAAAACCTGGTATGCTTAGAGGGGCCACGTAATGATTCGGGGGAGTCCATGGCAGGTCACACTTTAAACAAGAAGTGAGGTTTAGTAGTCAATATATTTTGTTGCTTCCTTTAATCAGCCTCAATTAAAATTTCCCAGCAACAATTAACTTTCCTTCTATTTTTAAAATCACATTTCAGAGCGCAGCCTGGTATTAATATCCAACTAGACAAGGGGACCTCTTTAATATTGCTGCCAAGAGAGTGGTAGGGCTGTGGTACAAAGGCAGGCTTTGCCTGTTTGTGTTGAACAGAGAAAGTAACGCCGTTTGCCTCGTGTAATAAAAGCCTATCTAAAATTTATTCTTCCTCTAGCAGTAAAGTGCCTACATCTGGCCACTGCAGCACTCCTCAATGAAAGTTTATGTCCTCAGAATAGATTGTTTCATTTATTTGCTTATTTATTTTTTTTTTTAGCAAGCATCAGCACTTGGGTGTCTGAAATCTGATTGCAATACATCACCATCTGAGCTTCACCATCTGAGCTTCTTCCTTGCCATGACCAGGGAAAGGAGAATTTATTGATTTATAGACATAGTGAGGTATTTGTAGAGGCATGTTGTTAGTGTACAGTGATAGTATCTCTCTAGGTTCCAGGCCAGGCTGGATGGGGCTTGGAGAAACCTGGTCTGGTGGGAGGTGTCCCTGCCCAGGGCAGGGGGGTTGGAACTGGATGATCTTTAAGGTCCTTTCTGACTCAACCTATTCTATGATTCTATAAATAACCATGATTCTCAGCTGCTTGTGTTGCCAGCAGCGGCAAACTGGGCTTGCTGGGGTTGTCCCCATCCACCCAGGCTTGCTGACCATCACTGGAAAAATGTTTACACAGAAAGGGTTATGAAGCCTTGGAATGAGCTGGCCAGGGAAGTGGTTGAGGAACCATCCCTGGAGGTATTGAAAAGATGGGTTGACATAGTGCTCAGTGGCATGGGTTAGTGATGGTTTTTATCAAAGCTAGGTTGATGGTTGGACTAGCTGATCCTAAAGGTCCCTCCCAAACCAGAAAAATCCATGATTCTATGATTATTCAGCTGCTTGCACATCCCTAGAGTTGTTCAGGGCCAGGTTGGACGGGGCTTGGAGCCCCTTCCCAGGGCAGGGGGGTTGGAACTGGATGATCTTTGAGGTCTCTTCCAACTGTAACCATTCTATGATTCTAATTCACTTCTCCTAACAGCAGAATAATATGGAAAGTGCCTCCCAACCCAGACCATCCTATGATTCTGAAAGAAGCGAGTAAATTTACCAACGTGGCCTAAGCCATATATGACCACAGCTCTCAAACATGATAAGCAAAATGGGAAATATCTCCCATTAAAAGCCAAGGGAATATACTTCAGAATAGTAGCAGTGGACAAAGTGTGACTTAGTAGCAGTGTGTGCACTCAAGTCTTGACTCTAGCACACTTCTTGGGCACCAGCTCACAGCAATTACAACCTGCACAGAGACCCCTACTTAGCTTTACACACTTTCATAGAATCATAGAATGGTTTGGGTTGGAAGGGACCTTAAAGGTCATCCAGTTCCAACCCCTCTGCCATGGGCAGGGACACCTCCCACCAGACCAGGTTGCTCCAAGCCCCATCCAGCCTATCCTTGAACCCCTCCAGGGATGGGGCAGCCACAGCTTCTCTGGGCAAGGATGGAGGATACTCACACCCACTTTGGGGCCATGGGGTGCTAGATGCCGCAGCCAAGCCTCTGCTGCCCCACACAGGGACAGCTCAGGGACCACCACGTCCCCAGTTATGAGATCCAGTCCTTTGTACGCAGTGTGAGCCCTGAAAATCACTGACTGTGCAGCCAGAGAAGTATTACATTTATAGCTCTTTGGACAACTGCCAGAGCCCATGTTTCTGAGGGACTCGTGGCCTAAGTCACCACAAAATTTGGAAGCTCCTTCCCAGTTCCTGAGACAATAGTGCTGAGACAGCTGAAGTTACTCTGGGGATTGTCATTAAGATAAAAAGCTCTGCAAACAGAACCTGACTAAAGTGGCCAGGCCAAGCCTCTATAAAAAAAGGGACAAAAAAACTCCTCTGGGAGAATATTTCTGACTGTGTTACATTATGGGAAATGGCTGCATTCCATCCTTATCTGAACTTGTCTCTTAAAACAGCCTCAGGAACATCTGCATGGGGAGGATAGAGACAGCATCTCCATCATCTACGCGTGGAGCATCTTCATCAGGCCCTGCACCGAGCGCCTTCTCCGTGTGCAGTTCAGCTCCCTACACCTATTACAAGGCAGACCATTTTTACATAGGAAAGTTGTCCAGAAAGAACAACGCTGAGGCTATCGGATCCTATTAAGAATATCTTCTTCAGCAGGAACCGAGTGCTCACTTTCGATTACACTGACACATCACAGCCATCAGCTCCCTAAGCAGGGGAGTGAAGCCAAGGGATTAAATGTAACAGAGACGGCTGCAAGATTTCTGTTCTATGAAAATGCAGTGGAATAAGAGCAAAGCAGTTGTCAGACTCCTTTGTAAAGAAATCCATTGACAAACTACTCCCCAAAATGCAGTGTTAGATTAATGGATCCCACGTTGCAGCTTCTCAGGTACTCATAACTGACCTGCAGGGCTTCTAAAACAAGCAAGTACTGAGGAAGTACAATAGCTACAGAAGTACCATCTACTATTTGCCCAGCCTTTTTTACTCTTTCCTCTACTCCTGACATTGACAGAATCACAGAATGGCAGGGGTTAGAAGGGACCTCCAGAGATCATCTAGTCCAACCCAAAGCAGTCAGGAGTCTCTGCTGTTATACTTCTCCTGTTCTTGGTGGACTAGGTCATCAGCAAAGCAAAACAATGCAACTCTGAGGGAACTCTGCTGATTTATGCTGGCTGTGAGGCTGGCCTCAAAGTATACAAATACAAAGAGATTTGATTCAGTAATAAATATTACTGGTATAACTCTTCCCCTTCCCCGGGGTTCTGCACTCTGGCAGAAGCAAAAGAAAGAGAAGAAAGTGCTTTGCTTACCTCAAACCAAAGGCCAACTTTCAAATCTTCATTTCCTGCTGCGGAAGCATAAATTGTGGAGACAGAACAGTTTAGCATAGGCTTGAAAAGGGTGTCTCCAGCAGACCCTCTGCTCAGATATTGTCAAAATCAGGCCATGTTAGTTCCCTGCCTTTTTTGGTTTTTAGTTCCCTCCCTGATAGACCATCTCAAAGTCCCATGCTGCATTAGTAGTGATAATCCTTCCTTCTTTGGCTGAAGTCCACAACAGCGGAAACACAGCCAATCTCTTATCTCACATAGTCCCTGTCTAATTCACCCTCAACACAGACAACCATTTATTTGCTCTCAAATAAGGAGTCAAAAGCTGTGACTGATCCTAAGTACAGGGGGTGCTTATTGGGCACTGTAAACAATCTGGACAGTTTTTTAAGGCTATGTATAAACTAGATGATGTGACCTCAGATGGACCGGCACTGTTTCCTTCTTATTCACCCACACAACTTTACCAGCTTCCAGCTATCCATTTGTGATGATTTTGTCTTCTCATCATTTCTTCCAGCAATGTCTTGATCTCCTCCTGTAAAACTTTGGTTCACACAGCTGACGTTGAAAGCAGCAGCTCCCTGGTAACACTGCTCTTCCTTCTAACTACTAGATAATTGGTGATTTGGTCAGGAAAAGGACTCTGATTTCTTTTTAATCAGCTTCTGTCTTAAAATATTTGCATGTAATCACAAAGCACTCTGAAATCAGCCTACAATATGTCTGCTCCTTTCCTTCTTGCTGTCTTCTCACAGCCTTGAGGTGGCAGATGTTGAAACACTGCTGTTCAGGTTGATGTAAACTATAGTAAAAGCAGTAGTAATATTTTGAAAGATACCCACTCTTACATTCAGTACCTTTCTTAGTGTTTGCTTTCTAGGTACAATGGCCTCAAGGAGAATTTGACACCTCTAGTTTGCCATAATTATATTTAATTGTGGGTCCAGAAAGGCCTTCAGTCTGCACCCCTGCTGATCACCCACTTACTGTAGAGATGCAGGGATCAAATAAAGATTCTGAGCTGTGGGCTATGGGAGTTGCAGTGGGAAGGAGAACCACTGGTAATGCTCTGCAGCAATGCTTTCCAGTGAATAATATCCCTCCTGATGAGTTGACCATGTAACAATGAAAGCCGTGGCCAAGATTCAAAGCAGTCTGACGAAGCCTGTTAGGACTTTCACCAGGCTCTGCATCCTACACCAGTTCTGTGAAGCTACACTCTTGAAGAAGAACTTTTTCCCTGTCCCTGCACTGGATGAGGAAGACCAGTGAACACAACATAGTTACTCCACAACATTTGATAGATTAGCCCTTTGCAGACAGCATTTTCAAAGAAATTCTATCCTCCTCTATTCATTAGTGACACCAGAATACACCTATGGCTCTACGATAGAAGAGTTTTCTTCAAGTGCATCTTAGATCTTAATGGGCTGACTGTCATAGAATCACAGAATCAGAATGATATGGCTTGGAAGGGACCTCTGGAGATCATCTAGTCAAGCCCTTGCCAGAGCATGTCCACCCAGAGCAGATTGCACAGGAACTTGTCCAGGCGGGTTTGGAATGTCTCCAGAGACAGAGACTCCACCACCTCTCTGGGCAGTCTATTCCAGTTCTAAAACTCTCAAAATGAAGAAGTTCCTCCTCATGTTTAGATGGAACTTCCTGTGTTCCAGTTTGTGCCCGTTCTTGTCCTGTCCCTGGGCACCACTGAAAACAGACTGGCCCCATCCTCCTGACACACACCCTTGAAGTATTTCTAGGTGTTGATCCCCCTCAGCCTTCTCCTCTCCAGACTAAAAAGACCCAAGTCCCTCAGGCTTTCCTCAGCAGAGGGATGCTCCAGGCCCCTCATCATCTTTGTAGTCCTTTGCTGTACCTTCTCCAGCAGTTCCCTGTCCTTCCTGAACTGGGGAGCCCAGAACTGGACACAGCAATCCAGATGGGGCCGAGACAGTCCCCAGATATCTTTCCAAGTTATAATCCGGCTGCATTTGTTCTGCACACACTAAAAATTTAGATGCACAGTCTACCTGCTCCTAATACCCGGTAACAACAGCAACTTGGGTGAGACTGTCACTGATTTTGTTGGTGCCATAAATGTCCCAGGAAAATGCCATCTCAAGCCACACTTTCATAACCCAGCAGCATATTTTTCTAACTCCGTGATTTATGTCGAGGCTGTATCAATCAAGGATTGTAGATGCATAAATCTAATTGTTTTTGTGATTTGCTTTTGTAGAGCACACGGCATTCTAGCTGCAATAACACACTCCAGGCAATGCATTTCCAGAGGATTACTGAACTTATTACTCTTCTTGGGTGGCTGAAGTCAGTCAGTCAGCCAAATACCTTTACAACGCTATACATAGAGGGCCATATTTTTATGGCGTAGTATATGAAAGAGATAATTTCAGTGGATAACGGCCTCCCACCACTTCGTAAATGCTGAGGCAAAGCCAAGACTTTATTGTAAAAGGAAATTGATCTCAAGACAATGTTCTGTTGCAGTTGCTGAAGATCACAGCTATTTTATTACAATAGCAGCAGCCTACCATACTGCAGACGAAGGGGAGTCAGTTACTGTGGGCTTAAACCTGTGGAAAGAAGCCTCCAAGACTTGTATGTGCACGTGAAACAAAAATGCTCAGGCCACAGTTCCTGCTGCTAACACACCATCTTCAGCTGGGGCTGCCACACATTATGTCCTATTAAGGGCCAGTCTGTCTTAGAAATGCATATATGATGACGTCCTGTCATTTGAGGAAGAGAAGGGAATATAGGAATTGCTGTCCTGGATCTGGAGGGTGGATCTAACTGTGACTCCTGCCAGGTGCTGGGCAGATGCTGGCGTACCACGGTTGGCAGATGTGGGTTAATCTCCACTCCACGTGCATTAGACCTCATCCTGATCTTGGGCTTAAACTCTGAATCAAGGGGTTTAATGGCTGGATGGCTTCCAGTGGGCCAGTTTTATTTGTGTAAGGGAATCAGGGTTGGGCGGCAGAGCGAGATAAAAGTGGGAGGGCAGCATGTGTTGGCAGCTCTAGGGTACCACAGGGGCTGCAGAGAGGTCAAGAGAGTGGCTTCTTTATACCAAAGGGACTGGATGGCCAAGTTGGACCCTGATCCTGCAAAACAATGCATTTAAAGCAATCCCACAGATTTTCCCCGAGGAACTTGAGGGAGCCCAGGAGTTCCAGTGTGTTTTGTCACCCCAGCCAGCTCACACATGCAAAGGAAGGGACACATCCTTCCAGGACATCCCCATACCCACAGCCATGCCTCCCCGATGCTGCAGAGGGAAGTGGGGGGCAGTTGTGCCCCTAAAACCTCACACCCTCCATCACCCTTCCCTCTTGATGCAGCTCGTGGGGAAAGATGGGCACTGCCAGCTCTTCTTCTCTCAAAAGTCCACATCTGGAGTTTGCACGGGTCCCCAGCATGGATTTTGGAGCAGGTTCAGGCTGACCTTGTAATGCATATGGTGATGGGGCTTCGGAGACTGTTTTGCCAGATTTAGGTGATTAATTATCTTCTTGGGAGAAGTCCAGCAGGTACAGTAATACCAGACAGGTGTTTATTAATATTACAACCATATTTCCTCCCAGCGTTTGATCTTGCCAGCTCCTGACGTTGCCTCCTTGGCGGAGACAATTGTCAGCTGACACCTGATCCATCCTTTGTTTGGCACATGAAGATCTTGTGTTTCACTGCCCCTCCTCACCGGTGCTAAAATAAAACCAGAAAGAGAGAGGTAGGGCTTACAAGGGTGTGGGTGCTCAGCAGTGGGAAAACTTAGCCAGGCCATCCTGATTTTCTATCCCAAATGCTTGAGGCAAGGTAGGGGTGGGTACCCGGAGCTGGCAGACACTTAGGGGGACACAGGTGAGGGGACCCCTGACTCCAAGCTGCCAGAGCAGGACACCAGCCCTCAGGGGCTCCTTTCCAACCTTGGAGTTAATAGAATTGTCTTTTTAAGGTATGTCTGCAAAGGCCCATAGAAAAAGATTAAAGCTATTAGACATGGGGTGGAGCAGGAAGTAAAGTTATTTACAACCCAGTCTGGTAAAGATTTATCTGCCTGTTTGATTTACACACGTGATACAGAGACTGAGGAGAGATTGGTTTTAGAGGACTTGGGATCAGATGTGTGGATGTTTCCATAATCCAAATGTGACAGGCATAGAGTTATGAATATATTCTTTCATTATATTTTTTTTTTTAATTTTTTGCAGAACTGGTACTAGAAAATGAAATTCTCGCTCTTGTATCTACTTTAGCCAAATAACCCTTTTTGGATTATTTTTTTCAGTAACCTTTCTCTAGCAATAAAACTTTCCTGCTATCAATATGTATTCAAACACAACTCTTTTCAGACTATCCAAATTGGGTTTTATTTTTGAAACATGCTACAGTGTTAAGATGTAATTCCTAACATACCTGCTATATATATTAAACATTTGGATCGATGAGGAATTTGTCCTGATGTTTGCCTTTCCAACTACTTGAGGTATTGATGAATGCTTACAGCCCATGTTTGTTGCTGTAATTAACTGCAATGTGGGGTGAGCCCTCCTCCACCGTAATGGTAGAGAAAGATAGTAGATAGAGAAAGGCAGTACAACTGAAAGAAGAGGAATAGTAGGGTTTTTTTCATTATGGCATTCAGTTTTGCAAAATTTAAAAGTTGTTTTGAGATGGATGGAATGTGGAGGGGGAGCAGAAGTATCTTGACTGACCTTATCACTCACTACCTTACAACTACACGGAAGGAGTTTGTAGCAAGAATCTTGAATGCAGATTTTCTCAATATCCAATCTTGTCCCATCGCCTGTGACTTGGGAGAAGGGAATGATGCAGAATCTTGATCTGCAGATTGGATATTAAGAAAAAAGATTACACAGAAAGGGCTATTAAACACTGGAATGTTCTGCCCAGGGCAGTGGTTGAGGCACCATCCCTGGAGGTATTTAAAAGACAGGTTGACATAGTGCTTAGTGACACAGCTTAGTGATAACTTTTTATCAGAGATAGGCTGATGGTTGGACTAGATGACCTTAAAAGTCTCTTCCAACCTAGACAATTCAATGATTTTATGATTCTATCATTAGGGAAAAAACTAATTTTGTTCATAATGCAATGGCTTAATGAAATTCCACCATAAGTAAAAGTTTGAGAAGAGGTCAGTGTTCTCTGAAAGGATAAACCAAGCCCAGGTTGTTTATCCTGTATCAACTTCTATGAAAATACAGCCAAGAAAAGACATGAAAATGCTAAATATAATTATCTGTTCCTTGTGTTGTTATTGTTGTTTCTTTTAGATATCATCTGCTTCACCTACTTGATAAATCTGCTTTTCCAGCTATCATATTTGATGTGTTGGCTACTTGCTACTATTTTTTTCCTTGTAAAATCTCATACAAATTAACTCCATTATAGTATCAGAAAAATGTCTGAAACACTTTCAGTGACTTAGGGAAACTTCTACAGGACCTTTTATAAACAGGGAGAGAAATTAACTGTAATTTTTAAGCACGGGCCTTGTGAAGGATCACTCTTTTCTGACTCCTTTCTGACATTGCTTCTAAAGTTGCTCATTTATCACTAACCAGGTAGAAGTATTTTGTGTGTGTGTGTGTGTGTGATTTTAAAATGATATATGTATAGACATAAATAATTTCAGGAGCCAAAAAAATGCCAGAGAAATTATTACTTCCAGTGCTAGTGTTGAAACAGTGCCAAGCCCAAAGTTTTGTAAATTAGGCTGTAAGTGTGAAATCCCTCCAGCTGTTAAAAGTATTCCATATCTAATTATATTCACAGTTTTTCAGGCTACTCTCTCCATTTGGAGAATCCTGAAACTGCATACTGTGTGCCTGGAAGTGAGGGCCACATGCGTTCCATGAAAACCTCCAAAACGTAAAGAAAGCAAATAGTCAAAATAGATAAGCCACATATTTGTGTGGTTTTGTCAGTGTTTTCCTATGTGGCTTTCTCTGTTTTCACAACATTTCTTTCTAAACACCATTTACTGTAATGTGCCCACCCCGTCATTCCAGATGCCGTGAACAGTTATGTGTAAGGAAGTGCCTCTTTTTTAAACCTATTTGTACAGGAGGCTAAAACAACAGCTGCATGGGAGCAATGAACCCCCAAAAGGAGGAAAAACTTGTTTGTACTCACTGCTCCAGCCTCCAGAAACCAACTGTAAAAGCTCTTTGTGACCATCAAATAGTATTGTCAGAAAGTGGGGAGGTTGCCCATTCTGTGGAATAACTTAATGGTGAATATGCATATGCACACAGCAATAAAACTGATTAGTTAACAATTTTGTCACTCATTAGTAAAGATACTCCTGAATGGAAGCCTAGTGGTGTAAGCATTAAATAAAAACTAAGTCCTGTGCCTTAAGAGCAGCAAAACATCAGCAAGAGTGGGCAGATGTGAAAACCATTTGCCATTAAAAACATTTACCATCGTACTTTTCTTGTTCTCCTCTGGTTGAATTACAATTCTATGTATTCCCTCCATAGGAGCTTGTATGGTGACACACATGCGTATCCATCCATAAATATATATATCTCTATAAATGTGGGTTTACTTATCCCTTTGTTGTACATCCAAGGCTTATCCTAGAAACCAATGGATGTTCTCCAAGATCAAGGTTTCCATTAAAGACTGTTTGTTTGCTACTTTTGATTTGAACATACCTACAATACATCAATATTTCATTCACTTAAACTGGGGGAAGAAAAAAAACAAAACCAAAACCCCCAGAAGTTATTTAAGTTATTTACTGTATCTATTGTCCCGTATCACAAATACCATTTTCCACTCAATGATCCTTTGAACAATCACCCTGCAGTATTTAAGGATACTTAGAGCTGGCAGCCTGGACAGTCTCACTCATTTTTGCAATTTAAATGTCCCAGAAGTTAAATGCATTGAAATCAAAATGCTGGAGGAAGACTGATTAGGTCACCAAAGCAAATTTGTGCTGTCCTTGCAAGGATAAACTGCTTTATCATAAGAATATTCTACCTACCAGAGGTGGCACCTCCACCATCATGCACATGGAAAATTCCACAAGGTATTAAGAGCAGGGATGGCTTTTTTTCTCCTTTTTCCAGCTCTTTTTTTCTCCAGGAGAGAGTGACTGCCCATCCCTGGCAAGGACAATTGTTCCACTGTCGTTTCCTTCTCTACCAACCCCTCCTGACCACTCATGGACTTGGAGCTGAGGGACCCAAGTGAATAATGGCAGAACCAGAGGAAATCGCCTGAAGTTATGGCTTAGATTAGATATTAGGAAGAATTACTTTACTGACAGGGTTGTCAGGCACTGGAATGTCCTGCCCAGGGCCATGGTGGAGCCATCCACCCTGGAGGTATTTACGAAACATAGCACTTCAGGGTTGCTCTAGTGCCCAGGATTGTTGGATTGGGAGATTTGTTTTGGGGGGACTGGTGGGGGTTGGTGAGTTTTTTGGTTGTTTTGGGTTTTTTTTTGTGTGATTATGGTTGGACTCGAGATCTCAAAGGTCCCTTCCAACCATGGAGATTCTGTGAAGATTCTATGAAGACTGCCAGTGGGATCAAGATCCTGATGCGTTCGAGCTTTGTGGTTCCCCAAACCAGCCAGACTTAATTTAGTTTTATCTAGTGGGGGGAAGCAAGTAAAGAGAGCAGAGGTAGAGGTTGGCAAGGAAAACCAGCGTATAGGGAAAGAGCATGAGTGAGAGACAGCCTTTAGTGTCAGTGGAGACACAAGAGGCACAAAGGCAGGAGAAAACATGCGTTGGGGAGTGCACACAAGAACACAGGACTCCTGCAATTTTTATTTTATGAAAGACACATATATAAATTTGGGTTAAGAAGACTTCAAAACTCAAGGCACATCATAAGAGGAAATTATGAGATCTTCAAGTTGCTAATGGAAAGTGCTCTGCGCAACTGAGAACACGTCTTCTTTCCATACCATGGTCTGGTGTGGAGTCACTGTGCTGTTCCCACAGGCTGCTGCACTCCCCCTCGCTGGTGTCTGCCATGCCAGACACACCCCAGGATATTCTGGAACTCAGGGTAAAGCCTGGTGGTTATCCACACTCCCGATCTCTGTCAAGCAGAGCTGGAAAGTGCTTAATAACACATTTTGAGTTTTCCAGAACTTTCTGCCTCTGGCAAGGCCCAGGCATGTCATGACTAATATTCTTTGGAAATCTCTGATCTGCAAAGGCAGGGCCCACCACAACCAGAAAGCAGAGCAGGATTAACAGCTGTAGGAGGAGAAAATACTTTTACAAGCTTCCATGATACATTGATGGGTTTGCACACAGCCAAGGGTGTATCTGAGACAGCCTAAAGTTGGGGACAAGTGGAAAAGTTTTGAAGGTTGAAATGCTCTGATGTAAAAATGTTCGTCCCATTGACCAAGAATAAGTGTTATGAGGAGCAGCTGAGAGAGCTGGTATTGTTCAGCCTAGAGAAAAGGAGGCTCAGGGGAGACCTTCTCACTCTCTACAACTCCCTGCAAGGAGGGTGTAGCCAGTATTNTCTAGTGGGAGCTGTCCCTGCCCATGTTGGCACTAGATGATCTTGAAGGTCCCTTCCAACCCAAACCATTCTATCATTCTGTAATTCTACTGAGTGTTCTAATTGGTAGAAACCAAAATTCTGAATCATGTGTTTCAGCTTGATTATGGTTTTATTTTGTGCTGGACTATAGTAACTTTTGAACAATCCCGTTAATGGGTCATTTTGATGCTGAATTAGGTGACGTGACCCAGTTTTCATGGTAATTAGCATATTTTTGTGAAGAATCTCACTGTTGATAAACCATTTTCAGATAGAAAATGTTCAGGCAGTCCATTAAGAGAACAGGAGGTAGAAAAGTTGTTCTTATGTTAAAGATCTTACTCTACTTTAGAATCTCCCAGCCATGTTTCCAAATGCAAACTCAAGATATTTATTTTGCTTTCCACGAGCCCTGTGCATTTTTTTTAAAGAAAAAAAACAACAAATCCCCAAACCACCTCCGACATATACATCTGGAGTGCAAAAACCACAGCATTCCAGGCAAAAGCTGAGGCAGTGCCCCCGGGCAGAGCTGGCGGTGGAGCATTGACGAAGGGCCCAGGAGGTGCCTGCGTTGGCTGCGCCTCCAACGTAACATCCCTTCAAAGCTCACGCCAACGACATCTGTTCGATTGCAGATGATCAGCTCAGTCCAACACATGGCATATTCAGTAGTTTTAGTTCCTAACCTATGAAAAAGACCATTGGAAGGGTTTGGGGTTGGTTTGGTTTTATTTTATTTTTGTAATTCCAATGCATACAAACAGCTTTGCTTTGCTGCTGCTGCGGTTAATCATTGTCAGACTTTAGGATTGCCTTGATTGGTTAATATATATTACATTTCAGTTTTCTGATTCTAAAAGGCTGTTTTATTTATTTGCTTGCCACAAACTATAAACACCTATTAAAAGTGTAGATAGGGAGAACTGTACAAGACAATACCCTGCTGGAAAGCAGCAGCGAAATAAAAGTACGTAGAGATGCTGTGCCTAGTAAACTAAGCTGATGCCCTAAGGTTTCAAGCACAGTAACTGGGGCAGCTGGGCAAATCAATGCTTTAATCTTCTCAAGCTTCTGTCCAAAAGCTGTGTGTTGAAACCCTGGCCAAGCTGAGCTATTGTATTTTAAAATCATAGAATCATAGAATGGTTAGAGTTGGAAAGGACCTCAAAGACCATCCAGTTTCTATCCCCTCGCCCTGGGCAGGGACACCTCCCCTCCGACCAGGTTGCTCCAAGCCCCTTCCAGCCTGGCCCTGAACAACTCAAGGGATGGGGTATCCCCAACTTCTCTGAGCAACCTGGGCCAGGGTCTCACCACCCTCACAGGAGAGAATTTCTTCCTAATATCTGATCTAAATTTCCCCTCTTTCAGTTTAAAACTGTTACCCCATATCCTATTGCTCAATTCCTTGACAAAGTGCTTCAATGCCTGGGTAACCAAACCTGTCAGAATTAAAATCTGCAAAATTTTAATATAATGCATTTAATTATGATTCGTCAGAATGAGAATAAAAATGTATTCTCTAAATCAAGCCACTAAAAGTGTCCTTAGGTCAAGGAAACTGTAGATTTCAATTCCTTTTATTTCAGGTATTAATTTTTATGAAGCGTAAAATCAAAGATGTATTTTGTGTAGTAAAACTCAAAAGCACATGTATCTTGTCATTCACTTTGGAAGCAAAACGTTTTAAAAATCACCACATTCCTCAGAAACTTTTGATCTTGACGGAGCAGCATATCTATTAAAAAATTTATAGCCAGAACCGGTATGTAGCTTTGCGTGGCCGGAGTACAAATGGAGTCGGCTTCGCCTCTTGCCGTGTCTGTAGACATTTCTCCTCTCTGTAGCACATGTTTATGCCACTTTCTTTAAATTTGCAAGTGTTACATCCCAGTCCTGCCACTTGCTCTGTGTGAATGGGTTATTGCACCTCCGTATCCTTTGAAGTCACGCCTGTTTAATAGATTAGCCAAGCATATGTGACAAATAGATTTTCTTTGTGAAATAAGTTATCTCATAAATCTTTGACAGGCAACAAAAATCATTGCTGTATTTCTGGTTGGCCTCAGTCCTCCTCTGAGATCAGAAAGGGAATGTTTCGATAAAATAATCAATTAAGTATATCATAACTTTTTCTCTTAAACTGTGATGTTCGGGGTGTGTATTAACCCCTGCTACAGCAAGGGAGAGCAAAAAAATCTTTTCCTGGATTTTAAGAAATATTTTTGTCACCAAAGAACAGCATTCATTGAAAACCTTACAAGGCCATTTTTCACTGGCAAAGTGTAATTGCTGCAGCATTTACATATTTGGCAACCCCGATGGCGAACTCTTAGAGCTCCAGAAAATGGATAATGCAGAAGTTCTCAAGCAGAACATAGCTAGTCATAAGATAAATTAAAGTATAAAACTACTTATCTCAATCTGAAACGTAGCAGTTAACTGCAAATGAAAAAGAAAAGAGGAATTCTATTCTTTATGTTATGATGATATCCACAGAGAGTAGGTTCTACATAGCTTCAATGAGAGGTGTTCTCTTGATGCAGATTGGCTCTGTATATGCTTAATTAATTAAAAAGTTTGTTTCTTTGACTGTTTTGTGTTTTTTTCTTTTCTGATTAAAATGTAGAGACTGGTAGGTACTTGGAGATAGATGTGCATTGTAAGTCTCTGAGACTTACAAGGACTGAGTATGCAGGAGGCATCAGGAATGGGCAGATCTTTTACCAGGCCAGAAACTGGGAAAGTCCTTTTTTGGTTCCCAGATGCATTTAGTTCCACAAGTATTCTCACAAACCATCCGAGAAGAAGGGAAAATTTACATGTATAATTGTGTATCGAACACAGAGACATAATTTAGGGCACAGAAGAGTTTCTCAATAAAACACGGATGTGAACTGCAGTCCCACAAACCCTTAAGAAGCCATTTTCGTTTCTCATTCATCCTTCAGCCCAGTGTAACTGCAGCAAAATTGTGAAAATAATTTGTTAGAAGAGATAGATGGTTAAAGTAGCAACATGCAGTCTTTATCTAGCCAAACTCTACGTTCTAAGCCTATGCTACCAGAGACTTTCTTGGAAACTGCATCCATTGGTGTGTACACACACATAGCTGCGTGTAACAGAGCCCTGGCTATTAGATTACATTTGCATATCCTTATCTATCTTGCATCTTTCAAGTAGGAAGTTGCATTCGTGTGTCTCTTTCTAGTATAGTTTCCCAGGCCGCTCAGGTGTAGGAGGAGGGCTTTAGGTTCTGCCCAGATCACAATTTTTTTTAATTAGAAAAGAAATCTCTGAGCATGATTTCATCTGCTCTAGCAGGCAGACCGGCTATTTATATGTGAGCACATACATTTTCCTTTATCTAACAAGTATGCCATGTTGTGGTCTCTGGCCGCAGGGCCCGGCCCGAGACTCTTTGAAGCCAAGAAAAAGACATTCTTTCATTTGGCAGAGGCAGGCTCAGGCTCAGACATTAAAAAGTGGTGGAAAAAACAAAAAAAAAAGAAAAAGAAAAAGAGAAAGGCCTTTCCTGTAGGATTCCTGGTCTTGCCTGAAGAAAGTCGCGCTAAATATTTCGCCTGAAAGCCTGACCCTGCAATCTAATTTTAGGCGTGATGCAATAGGAGTGTGTTACTAAACAACAGCAGAGAAGGGGTGGGGGAATTAAGGACAAGGATAAAAGCAACAAGAGCATGCATTTCTCCAGCCCTGTGGCTTGTGTGTATCAGTAGCTCTGCTGAATGTGGAGATGTAGTTGTTAATGTAAGTATTTATTTAGTACCTATTTTGTCATATGTACTAATAACCCCTAGAGGCTATGCCTGCTGTTGTGAAACTCATTTTCTCCTTTCCTAAAGGACAGTTTCTTTACAGGGCCAGTAGATAAATTCGAGGTGTAAGGTTTGCTGGACACTGGTGGTGACTTCCTCTGCCAGGTCATGTCCAATACCCATCATCCAACAGCATCTTCTCCCTGTACATGGCCAATGGGAAGCTGGAGGAAGGGAAGGACCAAGGTCCTATGTCCTATTTCTCCTCTCTATTGCTAAGTTACAAAGCACATCCTGGAGATGGGTACTGGGAGCAGTGGTTGCAGAAGGACTTCACAATGGGCTTGGCCACCATGGGCTGGCCAGGAAGTGGACAGGCTATGGAGACTACGGGTATTTTGGGGCACAGCAGCACTAGCACCATCAGCAACCACTCGAAACACTATTTTCACAGCAGCTCCAAATTGCCATTCCCACTCCTTGGGGTGAATAATGCCCATTTCCACTTGCAAAATAAACCTGTTCTCTCTTCAAATGAGCCTGCGTTCCCTGCCTGCACCTACAGCAAGTGCCCTCACCGGATGAAGGGCTCAGCGTGGCTCTTCACGAGGTGGGAGATGCTGCTTTGCAGAGGAATCCATGAAACAGCACTTTTTCTTCAAGTGGATTTCGCAGTTCCCTGCAAGCCAAATCAAACATTAATACATTCAATCCACATTTCCATACATAGATGTTTTTATCAAACCACATTTTCTTTCATTGTTATTTTTCAGTACCGCTTTGGTCTCCCGCACGTAGCCAAACTGAGCAAAGTAAATAGCAGAACAGCTTTATGAAATGTTACTTAACATTTATGAGTGTTTTTTAAAGTTTCTGATTCTGTTCCTCTTGCCAGTACCAGTAAATGTGTTTGAAGTGCTTCGCATGTTGCTTTGTTTATAGTAGAAACACCAGATTTTGCTGAGGAGTACATCTCCTTATTGAAAAAAAAAAGAAAAAGAAAAAAAAGAAGCTGAAATTTTATTAAATAAAAACCTTCAGAAGAGTCAGTTGCTCCATAACAGTGGTGTGTGCAGGGGGAAAAAAAAAACAAAAAAGAAAAAGAAAAAGAAAGAAAAAAAGGTCCGTGTCCATTTTCGTTAATGACCTCATGAGTTTTGCTAGTTAAAACTGAAAGCAAAGAAAGCAGGACTGATGCTTAACTGGCAAGAAGCCAGTAGAATGAAATTAATAACACATGTTGAAGAACCCATTTGTAACAATTTTTCCATTTAGGAAAAAAAAAAAAATAAAAAAAAGAAGAGAAAAAAAAAAAAAGAAAGAAAAAGAAGTGGCAGCTTAAACCCACTGACAGGACTGTCTTTTCTTTTTTCCTTTCTTTCTCTTCTTCCCTTCCCCCCTCCTTCCCCTTTACTCCACGGGACACTTTGGCTTATGTCCAACTGTGCGGTACCAAAACTTGTCTCGGAGTTCAGATTAATGCTTTATGCAATTTTAAGCGATCCTCTTGCAGCTGCTGCTCGGGGGAATATTGCAGGGAACAGTGTTTGCTCCGAGGAGCCGGTGGCCAAAGCCCAGATGCGGCGGCCTCCCCTTGGCAAAAAACAGATGGGGCACATTCAGCCCGTCCTCAGCACTTACCTTATCCCCGAGCAATGTGTGGGGCACTGCCCCACCTCGCTGCCATCCATGCATGAATTCAACTCTAAAGCACTCTGGCTTGTGAGCTTTTGTGGCTTGACTATTCTCTAGCCACGTGAAATGGATGGTATCAATCGATACCTGGGGTTTGGGTGGAGAAGTGAGGGCCTCAGCCCCAGGAGGGTTGCCTCTGTCCTTACTTTCTGGGATATGTCACCTCCCTGTATTTTGAGGCACTGAAACGGGTTGTCCAGGGAAGTTGTGGAAGCCCATCCCTGGAGGTGTTCAAGGCCAGGTTGGATGGAGATTTGAGCAACCTGGTCTGGTGGGAGGTGTCCCTGCCCATGGCAGGGAGCTTGGAACTGGAAGGTCTCTTCCAACCCAAACCATCCTATAATCCTATGATCTCCCTTCTCAGCCACTATCTTGGTTTTGTTTGTGTGAACCTCCAAACACACTGGGACTTCCTGACACCACTGGGAAGTGTCCCGTGAAGAGGATTAAGTGACTATAACACCCAAGCCAGAAGTGGTTTTGGTCGTCAGAGATGATGGGAGGAGAGCATTGTGTTTTGAGAAATGGTTGCTTGGGATACAGGAAACACCTTGGGTTTTCAGAGAAGTCGGTGACTCTGAGAGGTACTTTAAGGATATCCTGGTAGATTTTGGCTGGGTGTGGGGAATGACAGGGTGATTCCCAGCCGTGCCAGTGCAGCGAGATGCCCAGCAGCCTGTGGGTAACCAGATTATATGTGGGTAAGTGAATGAGTGAGTTCAAGAACTGGCAAAGGAAGGGAAAGGGACAGAACAAGGGGCAGCAGCTTTGAATTAGAAGAGGGGAGATTTAGACTAGATACCAGGAAGAAATTCTTTGCTGTGAGGGTGGTGAGGCACTGGAACAGGTTGCCCAGAGAAGCTGTGGCTGCCCCATCCCTGGAGGGGTTCAAGGCCAGGCTGGATGGGGCTTGGAGAAACCAAGTCCAATGAAAGATTTCTAAGCAATTATCATTCATAGTGAGCTGGGAAAACCAGTTAAAGCCTTTATCATAGTGGACTGTATTAATCTTTCTGTAATCTCAGACTACAGTGGATTGCACAGGGTGGTACCTGGCTGAATTTTGGATCAGAAATCAAAATGCAGTGAAGTGCAGCCATCGTGCTGTGCCTGAACTTGGAAAGAAATCGCAAGGGTTGTGGATAGGAAAATCTTCAGTCGTCAGTTCATTGTACGACTCCAGTAGAAAAGGAAAACAGGTGGAGCAGAGTGGGGGGAGAAGACTGAGTGTATGAATGAGGAGAGAAATCCAAATTAGTTCCAGTGTTCGGAGACTGTATGAGGTGCTAGCTCCATTTCCTCCGCAAAACTGGACACTTTGGGTCTCCTCGCAGAAAGTATAACATTGCTCTGGAGATGGGACAATGCCCGGGAAACGTTTGAGAGGCTAAAGCTGTTTTCCACCAGAGGAGGAAAAACAAGACAACAGTTTTGTGCAATGTTTTTATAACCGTGGCCTGCACGGCCTTGGTTGACACCTACCGAAATAATTTCTGACAGAAGGGAATGGGCGCAGCAGGAGTTTAAAATGTACTTAGTGCCAAAAAGAATGGAAGCTTTTTAAAATGTGTGGATGGTGGGGAGGTGCCCAGATCATAGGTTAATCACAGTGGCAGTTAACCCAGCCATCTAATATTGGTTAATATTTGTGTTGCACCTTGGCCGAGGTGCCAGTTGGCTACAGGAACGCGTCTGTGCTGAGCCCTGTGCCCGGAGTTACACAACTTGTCTGCATTGTATTAAAAAGTGTCTGAAAATGAGGTGCAAAAATGACAATACAGGAAAAAAAGCTGCTTACTGAAATGTTCAGGGGTTGGGGTGAGGAAATTTTGCAAAGGTGCCACTTTTCAAAAGGAGCTGGTGAGAAAACTCCGTGTTTTTCCGCATGATGTATTTACAAGGGCACATGTTATATTTCTAGGCATACAAGGTCATCTTCTATTCACTGTGAGTTATCATGCATATTCGGGTTTAAGCCACATACCTATTAATTTTTGAACCTTCTTCTTATTGCTCTTTCATTATTTTCTTACTATCTTTTATTCTGTCTTATTCAAATATCTGACTTCAGGAGTCAGTTTTTGCCATTTTCAGCAGTAAGTTGATAACAAAAATGTATTCTAGGTGCATATGCATTATCATACTTGACTTATACGAAGCTCTGTGAAAAAAAGCCTTCTCAGTCTTGCCATCAGAAAGAATAGGAAGCTGTCCGTTTGCCTGAAGCTACAAAAAGAAATTCTGGGCTAAAATGCCAAACAAGGAAAAGAAAGAAACCATCCCTTGTGTAAACTCAAAAGATTTCACAAACCACCGTGAAACATCTTCAGATGGATAAACCCATTATTTGATTTCAGTTTAACCTTCATTGATTCAGAGCAGGAAAAAAGTGGGGTTTTGAAGCAAATTCAAAAAGCTTTACAATTTTTTAACAAATCCTGTTTTTTTTTTCTGCCAAAGCTATTAGAGGAATTAAATCTTGATTTGCAAGTAAACTCATCCCTCTAAAACTTCTTTACCTTTTTTTTTTTCTTTTCTGATGATTATTCTTTTTCTTTCAAATCCGACTTTGATTTTTTTAAAGAGAAATATGATTGAAATATCGACTTTATCCACGTCAGTAGCCCCCACCCCATTGACTGCACCACAGTCAGATGTTGGTGTATGCAGTGAATTGCTCGTGAGAGCTCTGCTCAGTCATCATCTGTTCCCTTCTCCTTCAGCCGGTCATGGAAAGTGCAGGCACAGCACTTGATTCCCAGTATTCGTCTTCCAAAGCTAAATTAATCTGACTTTTAAAAGGAACTCTGTAGAGCAGCCTTTTCATTTCCAAGGTACTTAATTGCCTGAAAATGAAACTGAGACTCCACTATTCTGCATTTCACTTGTGCAATTTTTAGCCCCTCTTTTTTGCCCTCTACTTGAAAAATGCAGAACGTTAACTTATATTCACAGATTTGCAAATCTCTCTTTTATACAACCATTAAACCAGTTTTTCTTAGACTTCTGCACATTACATAAAACTGTTTTTATAAGAGTAATTTATTAGGTTAAGTTGGAGAGCTTTTACTGCTCTTTATATAAAAAGACCAGGCTGATTTTGGATCTCTTTAATGTGGCCCTTCAGATGTAGTAGCTCTGACATTCGAACTTACTTGGAATGTGTGCCCAGTAGCTTGGTAATGGCTAAAATATGCCAAACCAGCACCATTCCCTTCAGAAAAAAAAAGGGGGGGGCGAGGGCATTGTGTTCTCCTGTGTTCTTGCACTATGCATAGCCCAAGGGGTGAAAATGCCAGACGGAGAAAGGGCCTGATGCCCCAAAAGACAGGTTTTTTGTGGCCTTCTGTGCTGAAACAGGTCTGCAGGCCACGGTAAAAAGGCTGGGTCAAACAGGGAGAGGGTCTGCTAAGAAGAAAGGCTGAATTATGCTATGCATTTTAAAAGGCGAAGATGTAAAAGTGTTATCAGCTGTTAGAGATCTAGTGGCAGGAGGAAGGTTCATGTCAATGTGTTTTGCCACATTGAATATATAGAATCTATAGAATCATAGAATTGCCTGGGTTGGAAGGGACCTTTCAGATCACTGATTCCAACCATCAACCCAACACTGACAAAACCCACCAATAAACCGTATCTCCAAGCACCAGGTCTACCCATCTCCACCACTTCCAATGCTTAATGAATCTTTCAAGGCCGTGTCCTTTCTACCTCACCTATAGGATATCCTGCAAGAGACAGCTCTATGTCTGTCACCATGTAATTAATCTCACTAGACCTGGAAGAAATCACACACTGATCAGGTTAGGAATGTAACTGGGGTCCAGCAAGTCATTAGCAAGCCCTCCATGTAATGATCCACTCTTCCTTTCTTTGCATACATGATTTTAAGGACAGATTCCTCTTTTTGACTCAAATAATATAGCCTCATTCCATAACAACTCTGTAAATCCTGAATGAGGAGACATTTCCAAATCTTATTTTATTATTATTGTTAATTGAAGAAAATGGCAAGTGTGGGGTCCTACACTTGGGGAGGAATAACCCCCTGCACCAGGACAGGTTGGGGTTGACCTCCTGGACAGCAGCTCTGAGGAAAAAGACCTGTAAATCCTAGTGGACAGCAGGATGACCATGAGCCAGCAACGTGCCCTTGTGGCCAAGAAAGCCAGTGGCATCCTGGGGTGCATCAAGAGGAGTGTGANAGAGGCTGCCCAGAGAGGTGGTGGAGTCTCCATCTCTGGAGACATTCAGACCCCACCTGGACAAGTTCCTGTGCAACCTGCTCTAAGAAGACCTGCTTTGGCAGGGGGTTGGACTAAATGATCAGCAGAGGTCCCTTCCAACCCCATATTATTCTGTGATTCTGTGAAAAGTAACAATGCAGTATGGAATTTTCTCCCATGGCCAAGTCTGAAATGAAATGTTGAGGTGAAGAAATGAAATTAAATTACATTATCCAAGATAGCAAAATTCTTACTTTGTGTCTCCAGGCAGGTGATTTGTCATATAAGGTATTCTTCCTGTTTTTATTTCCTTCTTTTCAGGATGGCAGAACACTGAAGAGACTGTTACTCATAGAGCATCTCTGTGGTGAAGCCCAACACAAGACTGTCAGAGGAATTAGGGGTCATCCTGGGGCTGAATGAAAATCCCAGGACAAACAGAGTTGATAATGTTCCCTTTGATGGTCAAGCTCAAAGAAAACTCCTCCCATTCAGGAATTTCTACAGTTTTCTGGTTTCCAGATCTCTATGTGCTCTCAACTTTCCTTGTCCTCTTTCAGCTTTTTGTGGGGCTGTGCTTTAAAGTTGGATCAGTGAAGTGATATTAGTTAAAAAGAAGCCCTTCATTTTAATGTTTACTGAGCAGTAATTGACTCTAGTCATCCCCTGCTCTTACATTTTTGGGGGATCTGTTTGACCTGGATATCAGAGACACCATGTGTCATCACTTCCTGTGGTAGAAAACTATTTCAGAACTAAAATTACGCAGGGAGCTGGAAAATGCAAGCGCATTGCCATATTTTCAGCTTTGGATACTGTGTGTTGGATGATTTAATGAGATGGTTGTGGGGTACTTTAACTGGGGCTGAATTCTGGCTTGCACTCCTTTGTGGTCTGTGTTGTAAATATGGAACCAAGCTCCCCAGAAGCAAAAATCAGCGCTCTGTGGCATGCACAATCTAACACCAGGCTTAAGTAATTTTAACTTTAGCTGAACTCTGCTAACTAGCCATTTTAGGGGAAAACTGCTATAAATACTACAATTTGCGAGATGTAAATCAAAGTTGCAAATACTCACTTTAACCATTCAGCCTAACAAGGAATCAACACTGCATACTGTAGCTGAGATGAATACCTAAATTAATAGGAATGCCACTACGGTTCAGCCTTACAGATCAAGTTGCCTGGCAGGAACTGCAAAGCTAAGTGAAAGATCGAGATAAAATACAAGTACATTCATTCTCTCCGGCTTTTGAGATTGCTGAAAATATGAAAAGTGATAATGAACTTCATAAGCATTTCCCGCAGTAATTCACAGCCTGTATTTCATTTTTGTGTTATAAAAAGTCTTTTCAGTACCAAATACTCGACTGCTTTTCACTGCTGATTTATTTGTGTTTAACGTGAAATTCAGGACTTGACTAATAGACCTCACCACAGTTTTTGAGAAAGGGAGCTGCCCTTTAAAGAAGCCCAGCAAGATTTATCTGAGAAGTTGTGAGTTTTGTTGCCATGTAAAAACAAAGACATGGGGTGAGGGTTTTTTTACTAGACTGAAATTAAATAAATGCCACATAAAAATATGGCTATGGAAGTGGAAAAAACAAAACACATACTGAAACACAGGCCTGATTTATTTCTTTGTTTTTAGGCCAGGAAGGCTTTACATTAAATACCATTTTGCATCCTCTGAATTCTTAGAATCATAGAATAATTTAGGTTGGAAAAAATCCTTGGGATCATCGAGTCCAACCATCAAACCAACTCTATGAAGTTCTCCCCTACACCAGATCCTTTTCAACTGAAAGAGTGAAGGATCAACTTGTGTGAATGAGGATATTATTTTATATATATATATATAC
>VZTM01017869.1:0-44803 GCA_013400555.1 Jacana jacana | reverse complement strand
CCCGACGTGATTACTGCTACGGCATGCTAGAAACTTACTTTATTATAGTTTGCAAGAGCATTATTGAATAATCCCAGCACAAGCACAAACCCTGTAGTTTTAGCCGCTCTGCATACAGGTTGCAAACAGTAATTTCTTTCCTTATCTCTTTGGGATCTGAAAGAAAACTCAAAATGGGGGAAAGACAAGGATTGTGGTTTCTACTTTGTAAATGGGAAGTAGAAATAAAGAGGTAAATTGATTTGTGAAAAAAACCCACCCTATAGCAGAGCTGGCCAAGGGTTCTTATGTTGATTTACCAATGCCTTTAAGCATCCCAGCTTTGCATGGTGGTGATGTGACCCAAATGATACGTTTTCTATTAAGTACCGTCCTCTAGAAGACAATAATGCAATAAATCCAGGCTGAGCTACTGGAAGTTACCATATTATCTTTTATTTGTTCACAAGAGTTGTTCCATCTAAAGAAGAAAACCTTGTAATGATGATATTATTAAAATATTCTTGCCCCTTACAAATATGAGTCACCTAATTTTTAAAGCTGTCCTGGAAACATTTCATATGCTAGGGGGATGAAATTCTATTAATAAAGTAAATCTAACAGCTGTTATGCTGTGAAGTGTAGCTATTGCTTACTCTCAGAAGCGTGAGAATAATTCTACTATATCAAAAAACAAACCTTGTAGCACATTAACCATTGCAAGCAGCTACAGAGATTGAGTTACTTTCAACCACCCGTGAATTCAACCACCCACTTCTCTATTAAAATGTATATTTACTGATTTTTCTGAAGGTATGATGCTTAATAGTTATTTCTTACCTAGTAATACTGTGGTTGGGTATCTCAGATTCCTGCTGAACACCCTCAACAATCCAAACTGCAGATCATTTCAAATATTTTCCTTTTTTTCCCCAAGCATGGTGCTGTTCAGTTTCATAAAGTATTGTGATATTTGCCTGAAAAGAAACTAAGGTGCGTGACAAACCTTGGTCAAACGTGCCAAAGGCTTCTTAGTGATACAAGGGCAGTGAAACCACGTGTTGTGGGTTAAACAATCTCTGAGCTTTCGGCAGGTGGGATCAGCTCCCGCAGTGCTGTGTAATCTCTTTGCCCTCCAGGGCAATCTGTTCTGCCTGTTCCCAAAGAACCACGTTGACACAGGAGATATCCCCTTATGACATAAGGGCTGTGTTGTTAGTTTTTACAGCCTAATGCAAAAGAAAAACACAAGTGGCATTGCTTGAAATTGAGACACAGAAGATGGTGAAGTTTCACCTTCTGAGACCTCCTGTCTGAGGAAAATATTTTTACCAATAATTTTCTTTTACGTCTTTTTTTTTAGTTTTCCCACAAGGAGTTGTGGAGGCTGCTATTCTGAAAATACTGCTAGTCCAACTTCTGTACATCTTTATCTTTGGAAAACAAACCACTTAATTTTCTGAAATATAAGGCTGGTGGCTGTTGTGGTGGCTGTTGTGGTGGCTGTTGTGGTGGCTGTTGTGGTGGCTGTTGTGGTGGCTGTTGTGGTGGCTGTTGTGGTGGCTGTTGTGGTGGCTGTTGTGGTGGCTGTTGTGGTGGCTGTTGTGGTGGCTGTTGTGGTGGCTGTTGTGGTGGCTGTTGTGGTGGCTGTTGTGGTGGCTGTTGTGGTGGCTGTTGTGGTGGCTGTTGTGGTGGCTGTTGTGGTGGCTGTTGTGGTGGCTGTTGTGGTGGCTGTTGTGGTGGCTGTTGTGGTGGCTGTTGTGGTGGCTGTTGTGGTGGCTGTTGTGGTGGCTGTTGTGGTGGCTGTTGTGGTGGCTGTTGTGGTGGCTGTTGTGGTGGCTGTTGTGGTGGCTGTTGTGGTGGCTGTTGTGGTGGCTGTTGTGGTGGCTGTTGTGGTGGCTGTTGTGGTGGCTGTTGTGGTGGCTGTTGTGGTGGCTGTTGTGGTGGCTGTTGTGGTGGCTGTTGTGGTGGCTGTTGTGGTGGCTGTTGTGGTGGCTGTTGTGGTGGCTGTTGTGGTGGCTGTTGTGGTGGCTGTTGTGGTGGCTGTTGTGGTGGCTGTTGTGGTGGCTGTTGTGGTGGCTGTTGTGGTGGCTGTTGTGGTGGCTGTTGTGGTGGCTGTTGTGGTGGCTGTTGTGGTGGCTGTTGTGGTGGCTGTTGTGGTGGCTGTTGTGGTGGCTGTTGTGGTGGCTGTTGTGGTGGCTGTTGTGGTGGCTGTTTTAAATGGGAAATATAAAGCATTATTGAAAGTTCTATTTTCCAACCCTTTTCATACTATGCTTTTGAGAAGCACTTCACCTCACCGTAGGAATAGAATTGAGCTGAACTGAGGAAAAAAAATGGTTGAAGTGCTCTTTTAAATAGAGAAAGTGTTTGTTCTTCAAAATCCTGCTGCATCTTTCACTTGGCAGTGGTTTCCCACCCCCCTCCTCTCTTGGGAGCAGCGTGGATCGTTTGTCCCATGGGACAAGCTGGACTCTCCCTGAGACTCAGGATTCTCTGTTTGTGCTGCTCCCTTTTTTTCTATCGTGTGTAGGATGTTCCACAGAACTACAGACAGGAGGTTTCCTGCATGTTGCTTGTGAGACTGTCTTCGCTCTGATTCCACGAGAAGGGTTTTGATATCCTCAGAAGGTTTCACAAAGATGAAAATGCTTAAATTAAACCGTTTTGCTCAGCAGGGTGATGTGCTGTAGCTCCCCTCAGTCCTTCTGAAGAGAATCGAGGTTTGCTTGGAATATACATAAAAAAAAAACCCTTGAATTGCAGCTTCTCTCCTAATGCAGGGCTTGAAAAAAGCTCTTAAACTCCACGGTTGCCGTTAGTAAGAAGACTTAAAATGCCCATGTCACTTCTGAGAAATCATGCTCTTTTGTTGATTGGGAAAGCACACTGTAGTGATAATTTTGAGCTGTATAAAAGTGTGGACCATGGTAACGCCCTGTGAGATAAAGCCTGCTAAAATGTGCTGGTTTCTCCTGATGGGCTCCGTGCTTTGTGCCACACTAGTTTGCTGGGCTGAGCCGCTGCGCTGAGAGACCTGTCAGCTTTTCTGTTACCACATCCTCTGTGGAGAAGGATCCTAATTCCTTCATTTCAATTCCCATTGGGATAAAACTTGGCTTATAATACATGTTATCAGTAGTTTTAAATCGGTTTGCTTTTGGAAATGCAAAATATGTCAGATTCTCACAAATTCTCTATTTCTAACCTGTCGCCTCGACAGCAGAAGAATTCATTAGTCTGAACTCTGGGAAATAAAATATTCAGGGCTAGACTGTTCCTTTCAGCACAGCCTTGGTCCGTGAGGGATGTGCAATCTGTGCAGCTGGAAGACATCGTGCTTTGAGAGGCTCTCCTCTAGTTTGTTGCAGTCTTGCTTCCCTCTGCTCTACACCAACAGCTCCTTTTGACTTCCACTGGTTGAGGGGGAGGTTGGTTCCTGTGCAACGTGAAGAAGGGAGACCTCGATCTGTTCTGCTTCCCAGTGAATCTGAGTGGTGAAAAATGCACTGTTTCTATGTACCAGAACACAAGAATTAGTAGCCTGCTCGTTGGTACAAAGGCAAACCTGTTACACACCTCCCTGCTCTGATAGTGAAGCACAACCTCTTTGCTTTTTGAAAATGCAATTGACAATTATTTTTTGGTCTTTATGATACATATTATAGGGATGAGTAACTAACAGCAGAGTGCAAAATTTCACTGAATGGATTCACTGTGGCTAAGCAAAAATCCAGAGACTGAGCCCCTTAATCATTGGTTTCAGGACATACAGGTCCAGTCCAAAGTCTTGATGATTTCGGTGACTGCTGGTTCAGGCTCCTGTAGGAGCTTCTGTTTATGTCACTTTAGAATGGCAGGCCCGTTGACCTCAGTTCTGTCCCTTGGCAATGGCCTCAAGTTGCACCAGGGGAGGTTCAGATGGGATATTAGGAAAAATTTTCACACTGCAAGGGTTGTGAAGCCTCGGCAGGGGCTGCCCAGGGCAGGGCTTGAGGCACCATCCCTGGAGGGATTCAAAAGACAGGTTGACATCGTGATTAGAGACAGGGGTTAGTGATGGGTTTTTATCGCAGTTAGGTTGATGGTTGGACTGGACGATCTTAAAGGTCTCCTCAAACGTAGACAAGTCTATGATTCTGTGAGTTCCTTAAAATGGAAGTGAATACAGTCTAAATGATTTAATTAATCTCAGCTGATTAATACTGTAACTCAGAGTATGCCAAGGCACGTCTATGGTGTGAACATTTCCCTTTTGAAACAGGAAAACAATGCAGAACTAAATATTGAGTTATGTTGAAGACATTGAGTTATTCAGCCATAAAAAATATGCACTACAAAATATGGGCAATAAAAAAAATATAAATGAAAAACTCCTCCCTTCCTATTGGTTTTTTACCTACCTTTGGAAAGCTTTTTTTGAGAGCTACAGAGGAATGTGCCCATCTGTAAGTATCCTTACTGGTGTTTGTTGGTGAAGTCTGTTGCAGGCACTTTCTGAGTGCCCATGCCTCAAGGCAGGGTCACGGGGAGGGAAATACTGTCCCTGGTAGAGAAAGGCTGAGTTAAGGACCACTTAGCACTGCTGAAGGTGTGCAGGTTCATTGGGCAGGATAGGATTCTGGCTGATGTCATGGAGAGGGTGCTGCCTACCCTCCTGGAGAGCTGTGGTGACTGGAGGGAGATCTGTGATGACTGGAAAAAGGCAAACATCACACCTGGGTTTAAGGAGGGCCATAAATGTGATGAGGAGGGTGCAGTCTGCTCAGCCTGACCTCAGTGGCTGGAAAGACTGGAGCAAATCCTTCTGGAGACTATTTCCAGGCATTTGAAAGAAAAAGAGCATAATAAGGAACAACCAGCGTGGATTTGCCGGGGGTAAATCGTTCCTGAGCAATTTGATAGCTTTTTTTTTGTGATGAAATAACCAGCCCTGTTAGAAGCTGGGAGAGAACAATGGCTATTGCTTGCCTTTACTTTAGTAAGCTTGTGTCAGAGTCTGCCCTAGCCCCATTATAGCCAAATTACAGAGATGGGTGCTTAGCAGGTGGCTGGAAAACTGGCTCCCTAGGCTTGAAGAGTCAGTGGTTTGAAATTCATGTAGGCACTGGTGTAGCTCTTCTGAGGCTGACACCAGACTAATGTTGTGTAACCTCTTCATTGATAGCCTGGGTGATGGGGTGGAACACCCTCACCGAGCTCATGGCTGCCACCAAACCGGAGGAAACTGCTGGTTGAGGGCAAAGCTGCCACATCCAGCATCTTGTAAGACTGGAGAAAGGGACTGATGTCCTGCTTGATGTGCCTGTGTCTTAACTAGTAGATGCATATACACAGACTTACCTCAGCACAGCTATTATGCAGGAAATGACTATTACCTGTTCTGCAGTAGGATTTAATGATGATGAGGTGCTTTAAGTGTAGGAACGTTATTCCTGTTTAATAGAACGATTAATCAGTGACATGGGTTCAAGTCTCTGCACACCACGACGCCCTGCCTGGCACTTGGGATCAGAAGCAGAAGACCTACCACATAATGTGTCCTAAAATGGCTGGACTGCACCCAGGTACAGTCAGAATCATAGAATCATTTTGGTTGGAAGAGACCCTTGGGATCATCAAGTCCAACCATCAGCCCTACTCTACAAGTTCTCCCCTACACCAGATCCCTCAACACCACAGCCAATCTACTCTGAAACACAGTCAGGGGTGGGGACTCCACCACCTCCCTGGGCAGCCCATTCCACTGACTGACCACTCTCTCTGGGAAAAACTGTTTCCTCATGTCCAGCCTAACCCTACCCTGCTGCAGCTTGCAGCCATTCCCTCTCCTTCTGTCGCTCATTGCCCGTGAGAAGAGACCAGCACCAACCTCTCTCCAATGCCCTTTCAAGCAGTTGTAGAGAGGGATGAGGTCTCCCCTCAGCCTCCTCTTCCTCAAACTAAACAATCCCAACTCCCTCAATCGATCCTCATAAGCCTTATTCTCCAGGCCTCTCACCAGCTCCGTGTCCCTCCTCTGTACTCGCTCCAGCACCTCGATATCTCTCTTGTGCTGAGGTGCCCAGAACTGGACACCAGACTCAAGGTGTGGCCTCACCAGTGCTGAGCACAGGGGGACAATCACCTCCCTGCTTCTGCTGGTCACACTATTCTTTATGCAAGCCAGGATGCCAGATTTGATAGACAGGGTTCCAAAGAGTAGTAATGTAAAAGCCATGCCAGGGTTTTATTTCTAATTGTGTCAACTGGGTAGAGCCTTAGGAGAAAATAACCCAAATTCACCTTACATCACGTTGCTTAAAAGCATAGAATCAACTTGATCATGAAAAATGCATGTATTTCAGCGCTGTAGAAATGTGGAAGCAGTGCCACTCGTTCCCTCTTTCATCACATCAGCGCCAAGCTCTTCCATCAAATTGCTATAAATGTGAAATTATACCTGAAACTCCTAAGTCCATTGAGTTTTTAACTGCAGCAAGGGTTTGGCCTGTGGAGCTGGACAAATCAAGCAGCAAACCAGCACAAAGCTATGCAGTGACCCTTGGTGTGTCAGGCGGGCTCTGTGGGGAGTCACGCAGCGGGAGGCAGGGCTTGCTTTTCTAAAGCTTATGCCCAGCTTCAGGAGGAATTGACTGAAGAAGTCCTGACGTCTGGGAGGGATGGGAGGGAGGGTGCTCTGTGGTGGCCTTACAGCCAGCACATCCTTCTAACGTGCATTTTCTTTTGTTCCAAACTAACTCCTGTGACTGAGGAAGGAAACTCCATAGGGCCCGTGTTGCCATTAAGAAATAATACTGTGTTGTGGTGAGGAAATGATTTGTATGGGCTAGTTCTCTCCACCTCTCCTGAAAAAAAGAAAGAGACTTATTTAATTGCAACACATAAAAGTCCCTGTTAAGCTTAGTGCCTTGTATACCTTTCCAAAAAGATATCATTCTCTGGCTCTATCACTAGAAAGTGATGTGTGAAAGGATTGGTCCATTTGCTGCATTTTGGCTCTTTGAACAAAAGTAGGCTATGGGCATTTTGCATTAACATAGACTCACACTATAGTAAACCTTTAGCTATAACGACAAACTTCTCATCTTGGGCGTTTTCAACTAAGTTTTAATCAATTATAGCCATTTTTTCCAGTGCCTGAGTGATCTGCTCTAGGTGTTCCTGCTCTGGCAGGGGATTGGACTAGAGGATCTTTCAAGGTCCCTTCCAATCCCTGAGATTCTGTGATTAATGAAGTTCATAACTTCTAAACTCCGCTCTGCTGAAAAGAATGAAATTAGATCAATAGAGTTGTGGTTAATGGCTTGTGTTACGCAGCTCATCTGGAGGAGCTCTAACTCGACATTTTCATAAGGTCTGCATTACTCAACTCATTGACCAGAGTGTGGTGATGAGCTAATGCTGTTGTTTTTAGCTCCTGCAGGTCCTATCCGGGGCGTTTCGGAGATAAAGAGCTGGAGGGAATGAGGGCATTGAGCGAGGGGAGCAGGGTGCCTTATGAACGACTTCTCAGTTCTGTTTTTCAGGAGCGAGAGGAAGTTAGTCAGACTCGAGCAGTGTTGTAACTGCAGTTTCCTCACTTTAACCACCCCCAGTTTATAGCCCTGGGAATGTGCCCAGTTTCACCTTTTCCTCGGCTGTGTCCGTCGGCTGAAGGAGCAAAGAGATGGCGGTGCTGGACGAGGCCTGGGTGCTGTCCTGTGTCCAACCACAGCACTAGGGGAAGGTCCAAAAACCTGCAGAGAAGTGAGCTGCAGGTCACATACAGACTGCAGCCTGGTCCCTGATCCCTCTATTTAAGACCACAACCATGAATTTTTCTTACTTCTACCTGCTTGTTACCCTTTTTGACCATTATAACCCTGATGTATATTCTCCACATAGTATAAGCGGTACGTAGGCATGGTTAGGGTTGCAAGGAGGCAGAGTCAAGGGGCCTTTACTGTAACTCTTTTCTTCATTTCCTTTCTAAGAAAAGCATCATCAGACTTTTGAGTCTCCTGTTGTAAGATTCCTTCTTGTTTTTATTTCATTCATGTTTCTGTGAGTCCCCTGTAGCTCTTCTGGAGATGCTGTGTGTGGTCAGACGCACACCCAGTGCAGAGGGGGCTATTTTCAGTTTGAAAGCTATGCTCCTGAAAGCTTGTTTTCTACACACACACACACACACACACACACACACACACAAATAATGAACCAGACAACCCTTCCCTACAAACCTCTCCCTGCACTGTTAGATCATCAGGGCTCGGGTGCAACGAGATGCTCTCACACTAGCTGCTGACACTCCTGGTACACTGGAGTCATCATGTAACCATGCAATCATTTCCCAGTGCATTTTGCTACAGAAGGGACTTCACTGGAATTGTGTGATAGCTTTCTGTGAACTACTGAATTTAGAGGAGGAGAATTGGCATGAACCACAAGAGCCACCGGCACGTGCAGTGCATCTGTGTCAGGCAGTGCAGACTGATTTAACTCTTCTAGGCTTTGCTACTAAAACAGGCTAGAAGGCTTTTCCACCACTTTTGGTAACTCTTTACTATCATAAGGGTAGCAGTAGCCAGTGTTACTACTCTTTAATGCCTGTAATGAGTTGTTCTTCTACAATAAGCCATACCTAGTTGTCTTGTTAAATCTGCGTGATCAGACACGCTCATAAGCAATTCACATTTTAACGACTGACTAGACCATATGGAGGTAACTCTTCTAGAAGGGACTCTGCTTGCAGTCTCACATGGGTTCTAGCAAGCCACAATCCCTGGGCTGTTTACAGCAGCAGCTCTTCTGAGCATGAATTCTGCTGTGTTTGGTGAGTTTTCTCCGACCCTTTCCTCACACCACCTGCAAGTTTATCTATTCTGGGGAGAAGAGACACACATTAAACAGAAGCTTACCTTTGTTTTTTCCATTACCATAAAAGTCACTTTTTGCCTTTATTTTCTTTATTAACGTTGTGCTGTGGAAGTACCCGTTTGTCCCCTTAGTTTAGAGTTCCTTAATCTTCCCCATCATCTTCTCTGAACTTCATTAATTGTAACTGAGTTTCCAAAATGTAAAATACATATAATTTCTTAGATTGACTGCAGAGCCATAGAGAAATTCTGAGGTTTGGTGCAGTGCTTGGTATGCTCATGTGCCAGGTACCGGGCAGAGAAAATGGAAAATGCTAACATTATAAAAATAATTAGCTGTGTTCCGTTTCTTGTTGAGATTTTTTTTTTTAATTCAGAGGAGGATTGTGACTGGTCCAAAGGAAACCTGGGTTCTTAACCTTGTCTTTGCTCTTGCTAGCTTTGTGGTTTATAAAGACCTTAGAAATTTACATGAAGAACCTGGTTGAGTGCCTCTTAATGAACCTTGTTGGCTCAGGTCCAAACTGGTTTAAATAATTAGAAAAGTAAATATGGGGCCCCACAGGATATTTTCAAAGGCACAAAGGACAGTTGGGTAACCAGCTCCCAGGACAAATCTAAGGCTCTCTGCAGTCTGTGCTGTTGAAAAAGCCCTGTATCTACATAACTTTACATGAGCTGAAAAATCTGGTCCTTAAATACCGGCATATTTCTGCAAATTAAATCTTGAAAAACATCTAATTAAAAAAAAAAAAGAAGGAGTGAAGAGAGAGAGCTGGAGCAGTAGATTGTGTCAAGATGTAAAATTTGTAATTACAGCACAGGAAATGGCAGCAGATGATGAAAGATCTTTGTCCTGGAAATCATGTAGCGAAAACCTCTCGGCAGCTGGTTAAAGAGACCTATTAGCAAGTGCCTGAATTTCTCCCAACCTTCTGTGTCATCTTATGTTGAGCATTTTCAGCTGATGAGAACATGCAAGTGTAAGGCAGCGACTTTGATTCTCCTTTAGAAAAACAATAGGAAATGCTAGTAATGGGCAGTTTCTCTTTGTTAAGCTGGTACTTCATAGTGTCAGCCCAGCAAAACCAGTTTCCTTGGATATGTCTAGATAGCACAGTGGAGCTTTCTATAAATACCCAGTCTCATAGTGGCCTGTGCTGGTGTGTACAGTGCACCCAGTAGAGAAATACTGTAAACGTAGCCTTGCTTACAAGCTAAGGAGAGAAGACAAATTAACATAGAGGCAGCATTTTCATAGAATCACAGAAGGGTTTGGGTTGGAAGGGACCTTAAAGCCTATCCAGTTCCAACCCCCTGTCCTGGGCAGGGACACCCCCCACCCCACCAGGTTGCTCCAAGCCCCCTCCAACCTGGCCTTCAACCCCTCCAGGGATGGGGCAGCCACAGCTTCTCTGGGCAGCCTGGGCCAGGCTCTCATCACCCTCACACCAAAGAAGGTCTTCCCCACATCTCAGCTCCACCTCCCCTCTTTCAGTGTCAAACCCTTCCCCTTCATCCTATGGCTCCCCTTTCTGACCAAGAGACTCTCCTCATCTCCCCTGGAGCCCCTTTAGAGACTGAAAGGGGCTCTAAGGTCTCTCTGGAGCCTTCTCTTCTCCAGGCTGAGCACTCCCAACTCTCTCAACCTGTCCTCACAGCAGGGGAGCAGCGAGCATCCAGCCCTCCCAGCAGCTTTGTGGCTCTCAGCTGAACCTGGACTGCATGGTGTAAAAATGCCCAAAGGGTAATTAGAATGTATACATTTATCCTCTAATTCATTAGGATGGTTGAAAACATGCTAGAAAAAAAAATATTTTATCTTTATCAGAATGTCCTGTTTGATTTGGTTCCACTTTCTCCTTTTCTGGTCTTATATTCATAGAATCATAGAATCATTTAGGTTGGAAGAGACCCTTGGGATCATCAAGTCCAACCATCAGCCCTACTCTACAAGTTCTCCCCTAAGATCTATATTGTGTATAGATCCCTGTCCTACACGTGTTTGTAATAACCTGCAGAATAAGAAACCCTTGTATGTTTTAGTGTCATTGAAATCAACATCTTTCAATTCTGTGATCCGTGAATTTAGACGTGGTGAAACTGCATTGATGCTAAAATATTGCAGTTAATGCATTAATGCTTTTTACCAGCGATTCCTTGCGTGAATTCTCAGTATGACCGGAGTTTGAAATTATTTCAGTAAAAATGAAGCATACTTGTACTTAATTCTTTCATTACACAAGGGGAACTGCAAAGGAAACTTGGATAAAAATTCTCTAATTTCAGAAAAATTGTAAAATTGGATAAATTAAAAGATCAATTAACCACGAGATGGATGGCCTTGCTTATATGACCAGTATTGTAAAGCTATTTTCAGTGAGTTGACATTTGCCACTGTATCTATGATTTATTAATAATGTTGTTGTAATTGGTAGCAGAAGTGCACTCCTTGAGCACTCAGGCAGCCTGACAATGTATGGTCTCTTCTGAGTAAACACGGTGGAAATAAGAGGGGAGGCAATCTCTGTCTCTAAACAATCCTAACAGGCAAGGCAGAAAAGGGGTAGCAGAAAATAAATGGAATTATAGTGAGAGGAAGTGACTTATCTGTGGTCCCATCATCCCTAATTGAAAAGGGTGAAAAGAGAAGACAACAGGCAACTGAGTCTCAGCCCAGGGGCTTCTTCCTTAGCCTAATCTGTCTCTTAGATACTTCTTGAGCCCACCTAACTGCAATATCTGCCTCTCAAAGTTTAACAGGTACATTTTAAAGGCTATTTTTAGTACTTGTGCCTGCACAGAAAGCCTTGCCGAATTTGCAGAGCTGCGGTGATAAGGAGGCACTAATCCACAGGCTCGGAGCAAAACAGGGATCCTAGAGATAAATGGTGACACTGATTTATTTGTGACATTATCAAGCTTCACGTTGAGTATAGGCTCACATCTGCTTTGCCCGTATCCCGCGTGACACGGGGTAGTGCTCTGCTTGATGGTGGTGCTTCTTGGCAGACCAAAAAGGCTTGGCATTAGGAAAACAGTTTTTCCCAGAGAGAGTGGTCAGTCAGTGGAATGGGCTGCCCAGGGAGGTGGTGGAGTCCCCATCCCTGACTGTGTTTCAGAGCAGATTGGATGTGGTGTTGGGGGATCTGGTGTAGGGGAGAACTTGTAGAGTAGGGCTGATGGTTGGACTTGATGATCCCAAGGGTCTCTTCCAACCTCTATAATTCTAAAAAATATTGTTGGGCCTGTATTACTCCAATTCCTTCTGCTTTGTTCCAGATGAGGAAGCTGTTGGTTTTCCCTCTTTTTAATGATAACTAAAGCAATAGGACCTAGTGTCAGGCTGGATGCAGCCCAAGCAGATTTTGAGCTGGGCAGCCAAAAGGACTCGCCTCCAAACTGACCACAAACTCAGGGACTGATGCATTGATTTGGTGCAGTGATCTGCCTAAAGATGAATAGGAATGGAAACTAAAAATAACTAGAGAGGGAAAGTGGGTGGATGGAAGCCCTGTGAGAGAAGGGGAAGCTTCTTTTGAGCAGATGATTAGGTGAAAATCCAGACTTGAAAATTTATAAATGGGAAACCCTTCCAAATCCATATTCCTACTGGCTTCTGAGAAATATGTGTGTGTGTTCTTTGTATACATTTGCTATAAAAAAAGTATGAGACTGGAAACAATCTGTCATGTGTTGCCTTTGTTTTTTCAAATGGAAACAAGATGTTTTGGGCGTTGACTGACGTTTGAAGGCTTTTCTGGCTGAGGCAGATTAAAGGTTTATAAAAGTATGGGACCCAAAGGACACTTTTATATGAGGATAGGCCAAAAAAATGATTTGGGGATTTCAGAAGAGATGACTACAAGTCCCTGCATCAAATTATGGCGTGACTTAAAGCAGATAAGAAAATGAGGAGTCAGGAGTCTTCCATAGACTTCCTTACAGGTGCTTCCTGTGGGTTAGACTGTGCTGGCGTTTAAAAAAGGAGTGGGTTGAAGAGCTCATCAGAGAAGAACATCAGAAATGAAGAGGGTTGGGTGCTGCACCCATCCCAGTGACTTGACAGCACCCCCGGGAGTTTGGAGTGCTGTGGGAACTGGAGTGTAGCAGGAGATAAGGAGCCTTTCAGAAACTGAATTGGGCACAGACTGGGCTTTTTTTCACCCGTTACAGCATTTTGGGTCTCTAAAGCCCTATCTTAACAGCTGGTTTCCATGCATTTTCAGTAAAGGCAACGCTGGGTTTTGTTCAGGTGTCGTGACACAGCAGGGCGTGATGGCTGGCGTTCGGAAACACTACCTGGGTGGCAGGGGCGAGGTGACTGAAAGCCTGTGGGTCATTTCACCAGTTAGAATTTGGTGTGAGGGGGAAAAGGAACGTGTTTCTCAGGTGAATGCCCTGAAAACAGGCAAACGTAGAAAGGGGAAGGGAGCAGAGAGGGACACGGGTTTCCTTTCGGAGCAAAGCATCGCCTGCAGAAATGTGGCTGCTGGCTGAGAGGAACTGCAGGTTAGCTTCTGCCTACAAATACTGACCTACTAATTGAGTTTCTCATCAGGAAGTTGTTCCAGTCTCCTCACTCACCTAGTTATAATCCATCTGATGCTGCAGTTGCTATGGCAACGGCTGGTTCAACGCTGTAACCTATATAAATATCGCTGGATATAGGCTTCTCTGATAACACGGTTAACTTGTGGAACTGTAGCTTCTCAGAAGACAATTACTGTCAATATTAATAATCAGATCAAACAAATTTGCAAGCATTCGCTGGCGAGCCAGGGAGAGGCTGGTTGGATAAAGCAAGGCTGACACCTGCTGGCTCCTTCTCTCCGACTCCGATGGGTTTTCTGCACGCTGGACACGTCCAGCCTTATTTAAAATAGTCTTTTTAACTCTCTCTGCATTGGGAGAGTTTGGGTTTTCTAGCATCGTCCCCTGTTTCTTGTCTTTTTTCTTTTCCTGCAGGTTGTGAACAATTCTTCTCTAGGGCTCATAGCTCCTGTCACAAAACATTGGGCACACCCTTAGTAAAAACAGGTCCCAGTTCTAACAGCCCAGAATTGCTCATTCATAAAGTTTGATAATTAGGACAAATCCAGTGGTGCAAATTGGCTGGTTAGGCACGCTGATGGACTCTCTGCTTTGAGGGTGAATAAGGCTTTTTCTATTCCTTTAAAAATACCCTTTGCATCATCTTGGGTTTTTTGAGGCAGAGAATGACTGACTGTAACCAATAATCTCTCCCAGCTGGAGTTTACGTCTTGTTAAGCAGCACGCACAGGGCCAGCGCTTAACACTGCTGTAAGTGTGAAGTGTTGCCTGGAGAACAAGGCTTATGAGGATCGACTGAGGGAGTTGGGGTTGTTTAGTCTGAGGAAGAGGAGGCTGAGGGGAGACCTCATCCCTCTCTACAACTGCTTGAAAGGGCATTGCAGAGAGGTTGGTGCTGGTCTCTTCTCACGGGCAATGAGTGATAGAAGGAGAGGGAATGGCTGCAAGCTGCAGCAGGGTAGGGTTAGGCTGGACATGAGGAAACAGTTTTTCCCAGAGAGAGTGGTCAGTCAGTGGAATGGGCTGCCCAGGGAGGGGGTGGAGTCACCCTCCCTGACTGTGTTTCAGAGCAGATTAGATGTGGTGTTGAGGGATCTGGTGTAGGGGAGAACTTGTAGAGTAGGGCTGATGGTTGGACTTGATGATCCCAAGGGTCTCTTCCAACCTAAATGATTCTATGATTCTATGATTCTAAGTGAATCCAGCACCAGGATGTGCATAAATCCTGTCCTGCTGAGGCCAGCGAGGGCACAGCAAAGCCCTGGGGCAGCCGCAGGTGCGCTGCAGCGCGGCTGATTCCGGGAGCCTTGTGCCCATCAGCGCTCCAGGGCAGACGGGAAGTCTCGGTGCCACGGAAAGGACTTCTCCAGCGACAAGTAGTCGGTACAGCTCCTTTGTGGGGGGATAGCATAAACTCCCTCTGTTGAGTTTGGGAGCTGACGTGAGAGAAAGAGAGCAGAGCTTTAGCTGCCCTCCCTTCTGCTCCACTTTTCCTTTGAAAATGGTCTGCTGCTGGCATTATTAACTCCGAAACTCCCTGGACAGCTGTGGGCTGCAGGGGCTGGCTCTCCTTTGCAGCCCTGGAAGAGGCACAAAGGTTTCCTTGTGACGGCTCGTTCTTTTTGTGTCCCCACAAAAGGCCAGTCACAATGTAGTATTGCTGGTAATGGCTGAAGCACAAGACGTGGGTATGTAAATGAAGCCTGAGCAGCTGAAGCGAAGGTTTGGGGGAAACTGGGGCCTAAATGGCTCTGCTTCATCATCTTTCTTATTGAGCCACTGCCACATGACTCTTTTGGCTTAATCCCTCTGTAGCATTTCATGCAGAGGCGCTCCATTCAGCTGTTTTAACACAAACTCATTATATGCCATGTGTGCTCAGATGTCCTTGCCTGTGAATATCACTTTGTTATTACTCCGTCCCCGAGCATATACTCCACCTGCCCACGTGAATAACAAGGTATTTTGGCAAAGTGCTTCGTTGCAGGGCTGTACTTCCCATTCCCTGAGCAAACGTTGTGCTCTGCTCATTAACCCCTATGAAACTGCACTTTTTGGTTTAGCAGGGGGTTAGGAAGAACCTGCGAAATATCAATGGGGAAGCAAAGCAGCTGAGCATCCCTGAAGCTGTGCGTGAGGCAGAGATGCAAAAAGCTCTGGTTTTTCAAAGGGAGAGACAGTTGGGGGGTGGAAGACAGGACATTCATGCCGTGAATGTCCCTTCTGTTTGTGAGCTCTGCAGTGGTATCAAAGAACCTCCTGTCTGCGACAGCCAGACCTGCCAGGCAGCGCTGGTTTGGGCTGCTTTTATTGCTGCCTCATCTTCCATTTGAGGTTTGGCAATACCAGTGTCATAGAATCATAGAATCATTTAGGTTGGAACTTCCAACTCTTCCAACCTAAATGATTCTATGATTCTACTGAGAAGAATCTGGTCCCGTCTTCTTTACTCACCCCAGTCAGCAATTTGTGGATGTTGGTAAGATCCCAATGGGCCATCTCCTCTCCAGGCTGAGGAGCCCCAGTTCTTGCAGTGTAAACTGGGGAACTTGGAGCATGTGAAATCAGTTCTGGAACTGACCACTTTGGGCAAATCAGAGTGAAATTCTCTGCCCTGTCTCTAAAGTAAAAGCACAGAAATCACAACCCAGGAGGAAGATAGGCTAAAGTAACTTTAAGATACTTTTGTGCTCCTTTAACCTTGGCTTGCCCTGGGGTCTGGTGAAAGCTGGCATCATCTGTTGAGCTCAAACTGTGGTTCCTCTGCAGTGTCCTATGGGGATGTGAAATAGGATTGCATGAAATGGGAATGTCATGGCTGAAATAGCCGTCATGCTGTTCCTCTTGTCCCTGCTCCAAGCTGTAGCGTGCTCCTTGAATAGAAGACCTTGAGGAAGGATGTTAGGAACAAGGTTTCTTATGTCCTTTCATAGTGCCTCTCCTAAAGAAAACTTACTCAGTGTGAGGGATTTTTACAGCCCCTTTAGGTGTCCATGTTGCTTTTGCATGGATAAGAGTGAAGGTGAGGCTTTTCAGTTTAATCCCTCTAATTCTAAGGTATAAAATGCCTGAGGCTTGTCCCTTAATTGAATCATAGAATCATAGGTTGGAAGAGACCCTTGGGATCATGGAGTCCAACCATCAGCCCTACTCTACAAGTTCTTCCCTACACCAGATCCCTCAACACCACATCCAATCTACTCTGAAACACAGTCAGGGATGGGGACTCCACCACCTCCCTGGGCAGCCCAGTCCACTGACTGACCACTCTCTGGGAAAAACTGTTTCCTCATGTCCAGCCTAACCCTACTCTGCTGCAGCTTGCAGCCATTCCCTCTTGTTCTATCGCTAATTCCCTGTGAGAAGAGACCAGCACCAACCTCTCTGCAATGCCCTTTCAAGCAGTTGTAGAGAGGGATGAGGTCTCCCCTCAGCCTCCTCTTCCTCAAACTAAACAATCCCAACTCCCTCAATCCATCCTCATAAGCCTTATTCTCCAGGCCTCTCACCAGCTCCGTGTCCCTCCTCTGCACTCGCTCCAGCACCTCGATATCTCTCTTGTGCTGAGGTGCCCAGAACTGGACACCAGACTCAAGGTGCAGCTTCACCAGTTGTAAGCTTTTTGGATTGGGTTTGGCTTTTGGTTTGGGTTTGGGCTTTATTCCACGTGTCAGGCCTAGCAGAAAGGCAGCCCATTTTTTTCTGGGTTTTTCTACCAGTCCTGGAGAGCAAACGTTTAGGAAAAATGATTCAAAGCCACAACACCTGACTTCGGATTAGGTCATTGTGCTTTTTGGGGAGTGAAAAGGGCAAGGGGCCAGCAAATGACTCATTGTCTCTACGGTGATTTCTGGTTGTGAGGACAACTTCCCCAAATGCCACTGCAGTGGCCCTGTAGGACCAGAATTCTGGAAACTTTCCCTGAAGAGCAGTTCTCCCAGAGGCCACTGTGACGTGCTGGTAAGACCTTGCTTCCCGTGCACTTTGTGCCAAGTTGAAGCTGCAGCTCATCTTGGTCATTTTGATGCAGGTCATCTTGGTGGCTGTTGAGTTAGAGGAGCGATAAGAGGGTTACACAGTCTTTTAGCTGCTTCTCAGGTAGTGAGAAAATCAGGATTTGCCCTCCACCTGGTGACGTGTCTGTTCCATTTCAGTTTTTAACGGCGATGCCGTATTAAATGCCACACTTTCACAGAGTTACTCAGTATTTGTCAATATTCCCATTGTAATTCAAATCCTATGTCCTACTGAGGTATTCATGCAGCGGTTAAAATTGCAATTGCTGGATTGTAGCAGCCTTTATCATCATAACTGAATTTTTTACCTTGATTTAACTCAAAAACTTTAATGCTCTATTAACGTACGGCACATTGAATAGAAGGCAGCTGATGGGATTTCAATAGGCTCCTGTCTTTTGATCTTTTCATCCCTATGCATATGCATGGGATAGAAATAGGTCTTGAGGGCAATGAAAGCTGGAAAGATAATGGAGAGTAAAAGAGTATTTGGAACTATTGATTTAAATATTGGGGAAAGAAAATATTTATAAATGAAAGTTTCCTTGAAACCCAATGGTGTCGAAGAGGCAATAAGCACTGACAACAGAAGAGCATGAATTGGTAATACAGCAACGTTGGCTTTGAGATTGTGATCTCACAACAAATGATTTCATCCATTTCCAGTTTAATCAGAAGAGATAGTTTTGTTAAGTGACACTGCAGGTACGTCTTGGTTCACGGGATCAGGGAGTTGCCAGAGTTGGAAGGGACCTCTAGAGATCATCTAGTCCAACTCCCCTGCTACAGCGGGATTGCTTGATGGCTCTCCATCTACAAAGAAACTGTCTTTCCTGAGATGGAGGAAAAAAATCAAGGGGTGAGTTAGTATCCACATGAATTAAGACCACTTTGGATTATTTTCTTTTTAAGCCTGACAAATCCTGCACAGAATGGGAGGATCTGGGGCATTCCAGTAACTGTCTCGGGTGTGAGAAACTCTTCCTCTTTGGCAGCTGAGGCTTTGCAGCTCAGCACTTGCCTACAGGGTTAGGCCAGGGAGCGCTGCTCTCATCCCTGGTGGTGGGCAGGTTGTACCCGAGCTGGAAGCCTTCCTCCCTGTTGATGTACCCCTCAAGACTTGAGTCTTCCCGATATCCCCGAGGGCCAGAGGAGGCTGGAGTGCAGTCAGAGCCAGCACAGCCTGGCCTAATTTTACTTCCCCCTTAACGAAGATGCTAGTAAACTGATGTTTCTATTTTGGAAGTGTAATAATGATTCTTTCTGGAGTGAAACTTTAGCTGCAGCAGAATAATTAGAGGGAATTAGCTGAGGGTACCGTTCCAAGGCAGCAGTTCCCAGGCGCTCGCTTTGAAGAATGTACCTCTGCAAACGTGAGAAGGACGATGCCTGACAACCCCCCTATTGATTGCAGAAAATTGTGGAGTTCTAGTTTCACCTGCAGACATTTTTTTTTCTCTCTGCTGCCTTGTTTTGGAAGATGAAGCTTCACAGAAACCGAACAGTAGGTCTTATTGATATCGACTCTATTTTACCTAACAGCTCATTTACCCCCTTCCTGTCCGCCTGCCTCCCTCCCTTTCCTCTCCTTGCTGCTGCTGGCGAGCTAATTAGGCTGCTCCCTCAAGAAAAATTCATCCAAGGCCATAATAGCCATATCAGATGGAAGGCAGGATAAAACTCTCCACAGTGGAGCCTTCTAAGTGCCTCTCAGCTTGTCATAATGTTTCCCTGCCTGCTTTCTTTTTAGTCCTCACTTTGTCGGGAGAATTCTCTCGTCCTGTGTTCTATGCAAGCATTAAGTAAATTAATTAAAAGAAATGATGATGTGTGTTTCCTGGAATATGCTCTTTTATTTCCTTTTATCCCTCTTATTTATACATTTTAGGTGCCGAAACTCAAGCTTTGTCCAAAAACCCCACATTGTATATTTCTATATCTTTACTTTTGTAAATCCTTAACCTTCTGTTCGACTAATATATTAAAATTCTTCAGACACAGAGTAGCAACGTTCATAATCTCCAGTTCATTATCTTAATTAGATCTCTCTTATATTATCCCACAGTTTATTCTCATTACTTTAAAGGTGATCAGCCTTAGAAGGGAATGTGAGCAGAATTTAGTGAATTCTATTGTGGCAACATTTCTCTGGTCTGGCTCTGGATCTTTCAGGTGCAATAATGATAATGCTGCTGGTGCTGTTAATTAAAAATCGCATTTGAATGGTATGAATATTCATTTTGGGGAATGAACACCACAGGATTAACTCAGGAGGGTAAAATGTCTGCAATGGCCCAAGGATGTGAAGTGAACCTGGATCCCCATTAAAACCCAAATGAATCATTAAAAATGATGGAAATTCAAAATCCTCCCACCCTGCAAACTATTAGCAAGGTATTGCCTGAGTGGAGCTTGTCTCCTAAGGTGGCAACAGACATTAATGTTCATCCTTCAGTAACAAATTATACGACATATACTTGATGTACAGCTCTGCCCAGGAGCTAATACCCAGTGCTAAATCTTCATTAAATAATTAAGAAGGGCTACTGGCTTTTTAAAATTCTCAGGTTAAACTGCTGTATCTGTAAGATCCAGGGTACTTTTAATAGCTTTCTGTGGAAGATCAAAATTGCTTTCCCAGAAAGTGATTGTGACAGCCAGGATGCTGGTGGGGATGATACAGACAAGAAGAACTGCTGAGACCTTTGATAATGAAGCTTTCTATACCCAAATCATCTCTCCGGCAAAACCCAGGGCTTTAATATTCTGGACAAGAATGTTAAAAATGTATCTTTTCTTTGTCTTGTGAATAGCACCACGGAAAATATCAAAGTGGTGCCTGGGTTTTTTTTTTCTCCCCCAAATTTATTTGTGTTGTCGTTTTTTTTCTGAACAAGGGGAACATCAATAATGAACAGGTTTTTTAAAAGCTTATCTGGTGCCGCGGGATGAGAGAGACTAGAAACTAGAGATAAAGCCTCTTTGGTGTGGGAACGTTATGTGAAGTTTAATGGGCAGTTGCCAGAGAATATTTTGCTGCCTGTTAGCTAGTTGCCAAGGGGATTCACAGGAGGCAGGTTCTAGAATAAAAAATGCTCTGCGACTAATCTGGGGTCAGTTAAGGTAATTTACACCGTGCTTTCGACTGGAGCACCAGGGTCCAGGCTTGCTCTGCCCTCAGAGATAAGTGCACTGATGTGTGTCCTCTCCTTCCTCACCCTGCAGGTGAGTCCTTCTTGGGTGAGACTCTTCTAGATTCAGGTCTGCACTAGAAAGCCCAAATCCACTCGTTGCTTATCCCATGCAACACAGGATTTGCCCTTCCACGTGCAAGAGAGAAGCAGAAACATTGCATCTTGGTGGTCCAAGCTGTATTCCTAAATATATCCCATCCCTGGAGGGGTTCAAGGCCAGGTTGGATGGGGCTTGGAGCAACTTGGTCTGACGGGAGGTGTCCCTGCCCTGGGCAGGGGGTGGCACTGGGTGATCTTTAAGATCCCTTCCAACCCCAACCTTTCCATGATTTTATGATTCTATGAAATAAAGGAAGGGGGGCTTTTCACAGTGAGAACCCCTTCCTACCATGCTCCAATGTGAGGACAGATAGAAGTAGGATTCTGCTGCCTCTTGCTCATGCTGAAGAGGAGATACAGTCAACATTCTCCATGGAGGATATAGCAGGGAAATGGATAGTCCTTAGGGCAGATTCTTTTTCTGGTGGGGATCTCCCAACTAAGCTTCTTCTCCTTTTCCCAGTGGAGTAGAAGGGAGGTCTGTCCTTGGCTTTGCAGTTGTTTGTATTCCACTGGGGTTCTTTACTTTTCCCATGTGGGGCCTTTGGAACTGAGCTGGAATTTCAAAATAGAATCATACGAGTAAATAAAGGAAAGATTTAAAAGTAGCAAAAAGCCATTATCAGTAATGGGTGGTTTGGGCTGGGCACTGAAGGGAAGGACAGATGCTCTCCCCAACCTCTCCCTTCAGAGAGACTTTTATTAGTGCTACTTCTTTGTATTAGGCTGAAGAAATATGATAAATAACTCAGAGTCATTGTGTCTGGATCCAGTATACATAAAAGCTAAAAATCTCTTTCCTCCATTTCTGGGGTGCAGTTAATGTTCCTGAGCATTGGTGCCAGGTGTCACTGAAGGTGCTGGGGGGTATGTGTGCCTGGGAGGTCCGATACAGGGACCACACTGCATCTACCCCCTCTAGAGCTGCGACTGGTGGATTCACTCAGGCTTGTCTTTGAAATCTTAGTCCTCCTACAGAGAACTATCCGGCTCCCGGGACACTCAGCCCTTTCTGAAATCAGATTCCTCAACATCTAAGCACGAGCAGGGGCTCAATTAAGAAAATCTCTGCCATAGCACATTAGTGCAAATCTGTGCCACATGCAAACTCCGCTGAACAGAGTAACAGGAGGGCATAATTTGGCCTGCTAATTAGAGTTGAGAAGGAGATTGTGGCCAGGCAGCAGCTGTGGGAGGAAAGAATGAACAAACTCAGACTTTTTGTTCATCTGGTCGTGCTTTTCATCCCTGTTTAGCTTTCTGGCCATTACTGTGCACGTACTTGTGTTCTTCTCAAAGAACAACAATTTATCCTGCAAGTGAATGCAGATGGTGAGGAGCTGCTGTTTCTTTCCTCCCCCATGGTTTCACCCCACTGGGAAGGCTGGGCTTAAGGTGAGAAGGTACCTGGCCTTGTGTTTAGTGCCAACTGTTTTCCTTGGGCTTTCTGTGGAGGAGTAATCACATTGATTTATTCATGGAACGTCACGGAGCTCAGCTCTGAGGAGGAGCGTGCGCTGTACCTGCTTCTCTTCTGTAGATTTTTGTGGAGTCCATGTGTGTACAGCCTGATAGTTAATCCCACTGATAGTGGGATCTAATAAGAGGAAAGAATGATATGGCTGCATCCTGCCCATTATGCCCTCAGGAAGGAGATTTTTATTTGCTGTCAGATGTCACTGATGGAGCATTTGGCTTCCTTTCATCAAGTGACAATTGCAGTTTTAAGAGTATGGTACAGAGTGCCACTTTAAAGCCAAACGTCTCAATTCACAAGTGAGGGAAGGATAAAGTTGTGCAGCTGGAGGATGCTATTTCTTCTCGGCAGCTGTCATTGAAAAGGCCTGTGAATGCTCTAGATGTCAGGTGTCATAAATGCTCCATCCAGGGTTTGTCACGTGCCTGGTAACATCATGTGAAGTGTTGGAAAGAAGTTCCTGTACAGATTGAAATTCTTCTCTAGACAAGCTTGCCCTGGAATTTGTTATACTGGAGTTTAGGAAATGAGAAATTAATATAAACCGTGAGATCTGCAGCAAACTCTCCATGTTTTACCAGGGACACAGAGCTTTTTTATGTCACTCAGATCAAAATGTGTGATGCTGTGGGAGAAACGTTCCACAGCAAGTCTGCTGCCCTTGCCCCAACTCCCCAAATCCTTAGCTGTACCTAGAAGGTGACACCTGCACCTTCTAAGGACAGATGTGCGTATGCAGTGGTGGCCGTGAATTCAAATGGGGAAAAAGGGGTATTCCAATATAAGAAAAGAATTTACACTGGGAAAATGTTATATTGTGTGCCCTCTGTAGACTCTGGTAGCAGTTCTCAAAGTTTTTCTTATATCTCTTTCCCTTTTCTACCCTTTCTTCACTGGGACCACTCTTTGTCCCTGGGATAGAAGAAAAGAAGAGCAGCTGCAGCCATGAGGACCATCCAGGCTTTTTCACTTGATTCACACTTGTGTCTTCTTCTACCGAGTCCTTGTGTGGAGGAGTGTGATGGTTGAGAGGGCTGATGTGTGGAGGTGGCTGGGATCAATGCCTGTAGGAAGGATCCCGAGTCTCAGGTGTGTGAGGGATACATCAGGTACCCCCCATTGCCTGGGGAATAGGTCCCGTGTTTCCATATAGTTCAGTCACCAGAAAATAGGTGGGTGCTGAGCTCCACTCATTTTGCCCCTCTTTTTCTAGAATATTGTGAACTGGCTGAAGGACAGAAGCCAGAGAGTGGTGGACAATGGGACAGAATCTACTTGGAGGCCTGTATCTAGTGGAGTCCCTCAGGGCCCAGTACTGGGACCAGTACTGTTCAATATATTCATCAATGACTTGGATGAGGGAATAGAGTGTACTATCAGCCAGTTTGCTGATGACACCAAACTGGGAGGAGTGGCTGACAGGCCAGAAGGCCGTGCTGCCATTCAGCGGGACCTGGACAGGCTGGAGAGTTGGGAGGGGAGAAATTTAATGGAACAGAAGNCCTTATTAACGTTTATAAATATGTAAAGGGTGAGTGTCAGGAGGATGGAGCCAGGCTCTTCTCAGTGACATCCAATGACAGGACAAGGGGTAATGGGTGCAAGCTGGAACATAGGAGATTCCTGTTAAATATGAGGAAAAACTTCTTTACAGTGAGGGAACGCTGGCAGGGGCTGCCCAGGGAGGGTGTGGAGTCTTCTTCTCTGGAGACATTCCAAACCCGCCTGGAGGCGTTCCTGTGTGACCTGCTCTGGGTGTTCCTGCTCCGGCAGGGGGATTGGACTGGGGGAGCTTTCAAGGTCCCTTCCAATCCCTGAGATTCTGTGTGATTCTGTGGTCTGTGCTTGACAGCTCCTGCAGTATCCATGCGTAGGAGCACTTACTCTGAGCCAGGGAAGAAAAACAGGACCTTAGAAATTGTTTAGGTCTGATGCCTGGTGGCAGCTGAGGCCGGGAAAGGGGGAGGTTTGAATCTTATTTAGTGATCTCTTTGGCCTCAATCCGTGGTGTTAATGGACAGGCTTTCTGTAATGTCCTGTTCTTTTTGGGTTGTCACTGCTTGGCTTCCTCTGCCTATCAGTTCTGTCAACTCCCAAAATCAAAGTGTCTTTTCTGATTCCAGCTGGCAGTTGCCACAGCGGTGTGAAACGGAGCTGGAATACGCAGAAGAACAGTTCCATTTGTTGTTGTGTCAAGTGAAGATGTAACACTAGAAACATAGGGGTGTTTATTGATGTGGGGGCCACTGGGCACTGAGTGCTGGAACTCTACTCAAAGGAAGCAAACCAGATGGGAAGAGACAAGAAATCCCCAGCTGTCAAGTGTCACATCATCATAGGTGAGCCTAAACAATAAGAAGTAGCATCTTCTTCCAGCCCATCAGTGCCTCTGCACAAGGAATCTTTTGACAGCGTGTGCCTGTGGTTCATTTAATTGATTTTTAGATGAAGATTATGAAAAAGTTTGGTACAATGTGCCTCAGTGCACTGAGTTCATATCAGACTTCATGAGGTGAGGAGTACCGGGTCCCACTCCACCAGTCTCCCTCCGTGCTCATGATCACAGGAGACTTAAAGAGTTTAGATCAAGGCCAGAAAGGAGAGTGAGTTACAGAAGCACCAGCAGCATCTTGCTCATTTTGCATTGTGTATGGCGAGTCCATGAATGCTGTGGGTAGCTGGGATAATCATCTGCAGGGACTTTTCCTAGGGAGAACTTGTGCTTTCACTTCACTCTCAACTGGTTGCACACAGAGACCTATTTTGGATATTTCCAAAGGCTGATCTATACCTTATAAATCTTAATGTAGTTGTGATGACTGATAAATACTGCATTTAGATTTGAGCATAAGATCTATTTCCTGGTTTGTGTGAATGATAAATAAATGCTCTGACCACTTGACCACATATCTGGTGATACATTTGCATTGTATGTTGAGCAAAATGTGGCTTTTAAGATGAAAGCAGGGTTTGATTTTCATACAAGAGTGACAATGACAGGAAGAAAGGGATAGAGAAACGTCAATCTTTAACATATAATGAGAACAGGCTACATTTGTATTATTTCCTGTGCTTAAGTTTCATTACAGTAATTTTCCCAACGAATACATTGCATAGTATGCTATTTCCTCTTCTCATTACCATCTTTGTCATGGAGAGGAGGTTATAGAATCTTAATGAGTCAGTTATTTAAACCTTTTTGATAGTCTCTGTATTTTGAATGACCTCTCTGTTTCACCTCTTCCCTAAGGTTACTGAACTTGAGAGTAGGAGTTGCTTTCAAATCAAATTACCCAACAAGGGAAAGGGCAAGGTAGCTCAGGTTGCTATTATCACAATTACAGAGATTATAGCAAGGATGAGATAAAAAAAGAAAAGAAAAAAAAAAAAGGAAAGAAAGAAAGGCAAAACCCAGTCTGAATCTTCACTAGCTTTCCATTACACAGAGAACAAACAGTAGTCATTGTTGTGAGTGAGTCTGAGGCAAAGCTCGCTGGAAGTCACAGATCCACACGCATCAGTGCTGGGAGACTGTTCAGGCTTCAGACACTGTCAGGTCAGAGGTGGTAGTGCTGGATTTGGGGTGAAAAATCACAGCCCAAACCACTGAAAACCACCAACACTATGGTCTTTAAAAGTTTTGCCATCTTGAAAAACGTACAGATGTGACTGGCCGTGTCCATTTGAAATACTTCAGGAAGGCTCATGTGTGAGACTTCATTGTATTCAAATGAGAGAAGAACAGATCCCTCTGTGTTAGGATTCAAGGTGCTGGCTGGGGATATGGATTGGAATGGGCTGCTTGGGATCTGTAGTCCCTGGGGGAAACTTGGTATGTGAAAAGGACTTAGTTAAAAACCAAACATTTGGGTCAAGATGCAAAGTACGTTGCCACCCGGTGTGACTGAATGGACTCTGCCAGCCAAATAACTCTCACCATTGAAAGGCATGAGCCAGGAGTCTGTGAGGCTTCACAGACATCTGAGATGATACTCAACCAAGAACATTAAATGATAGAATAAGGATTCAGTACTTTCCAGTATCACTAATGTGTTCAGTGACCGCTCTAAATGGTAAATACACTTCAATAGCACATGCCCTGTACTTACTGTTACGTGTGTTTTCCTACAGCAGGCAGGGAGACTGCATGAGAGACTCATGGAAAGTGCACAAAGAACAAATATAGGCAAGGGATTTATCTGCAAAGAACTTCTAGAGTGCAGGGATGCTGTATTTACTCACGGTCTCCAATCTTCATCCGAATAAATAAAGTGGCGTCACCGGGACGTGCTGCAATGCTGATAACGGGTTCTGTACTCATTCACCCTGAGAAGTTTCAGCAGATACAGTTTGCCTATCAAATGGATTTCAAATTGTATTGTCACTGCCTTGCTTTCTGCACTGATTGCTTTTGTATGGCAGCTCCATGCCTCAATAGACACTTTGATTGTCTATATCTGCCACTTTGCTCTCATGAGCATCCCTATAATCTGTTATATGAAACCCTTGGTTTTAATACTAAAACTCAACATGTGCTCCTACAATGATTATTAACTTAGGGATATGGCAGCCAAAATGATATTTTGCTTTCTGTTCTTTTTTTTTCCACGTGTTGTATGGTAGGGCAACAAGAGCTGAGCCTAGTGAAGGCAGCGTTTCAGATGGGATGTTGTGTGTGCAGCTGGAGACATGTCCCCGGGTTTGATTGCCATGCTGCACACAGCTACAATAACAAACCTTGGCTACCCTTGGCTCAGCTATTGTTTTAAATTCATAAGGCCTGAATCCTCGCTTCCAGCATGAAGTATGACTGCAATTTAACAAGTCTTTTAAGCAGGCATGCTCTAGTGGCCAAGATGGTAGGGTGTGGGTGTGTATGGTTTGACTTGGTGATCTCGGAGGTCCTTTCCAACCGTGACAATTCTGTGATTCTTTGATATAGGCTTTTAAATATGTGCAGTATAAGAAAACCAACACAACCCTTGTTCTCCCTTTAAAGAAAGGTGGTGTGTAAAGAATCACATACACTGAAAGGGAAACACAAAACAGAAACCATACGTTTCACATTTTCCTTCATTTCGGGGTGTGCTGGCACCACAATGTCCTAAGGTGAATTTTAAAACTAATTAGAGCATATTGCTTGTTTGTGGGCAGAAGAAGAACCATTCCCATTTCTCTTTGAGGTCAGTAGATCTTTTGATTTCCATGTGCTCCTCAGCACCTACTGAAACAGCAGAGAATTGAGTTTTAATATCAGGCAAACATATTCATGTCCAGTAAAGTAAAATTGTGCACACTGGTCCTCTTCATGGGTTCCTTTAAAGTGAGAGCTTTAAGAACTCTGAACAAGAAGACTAGAAAACAAGAAGGATATCAAAGAATCGCTCAGAAGAAAGTGAGTCTTTTCCAAATTCATGTAAGGAAGCTGCATTTATAATTGTTAATCCTTTATTCCTCCCTTTGCCCCCCAATTCAGTCATCTATTTAACTCACACTTCAGGATTTGCATTTGAGCTTGATGGCAATAATAATCAAGTGAGATAAATTAAATTAATATCCTTGCAGATACAATTAGTTTAATAACTTTGCCATTTCCGTTCCCTTTTTATCTGCATTATCACAATTTGATAACACACTGCAGTAAACTAGTGCTTCAATGAACTTCTCTCCGTGCCCGGCATGGAGAGATTAGGATTTCTAATTTTATTGCTCAGATTGTCATATCTCACCTTCTCTGTCACCTTTTCTTGCAAAAGGAAGGCGGGTGCTTTGATGGAAAGAGGAGTGACATTTCTCTGAGCTGATACATATGTACTTTTGGGGTGGAACAGAGACCTTTTTCACGGGCACTAGCGAATGCAGAAGCGTGAAGACTCATGGTTATACACAGTTTTCAGTGCTTGAATCTTCCACACCCTCACTGGGGGTTGCTGTGCTTTTTTGTCCCGAGGATTTGGGCTTTAAGTGGATGGAATGCAGCTGGTCTGCAGAGATCAGATCTGCTTTTTAACCTGGGGCCATTGAGCAAGACCACGAAGCTCCTATTGCAGCCATCACCAACAAAACTGCAGCCTCCACAAGCTCTCTGTGCTGGAGTTACTGGACTCCAGTGAGGACAAGCCCCATTTTCTTCAAGATGATCTTCTGTATTAGGTGTTCCAAAGAGCTTTTCTGTGCTATTTTTTATAGAACCAGACACCAATTATATACATACGTATGTACAGAAGCACTGCCTTATTTGGGGGTTCTTTGTGGTTTCTTTTCCCCCTGATTTCTGTTTTTCCCATCTGGTTTCTGCAGGATCCAACTAGGATGTCCTTCTCAGCAGTAAGGGCAGGTATCTGTGGGAGCTGTGCAGCAGTAATTGTGTTGGGTCAGCAATCTATTAACACTGGCAGTTTAAGCCACCACGTCCATAATTGTTCTCTGTATGTTTACAGGGAAGATTAATCTATACACATACAAACCTTTCCAGCCCATGTGTGGGCTGGTTAATAGTTTACCAAGTGTTATCAGCTGGCTTAGTCCTCCCACGGATCCTTGCTCCCGTTGCCGAGCGTGCCTGGAGCAATTTTTCATGGAAAGGTTATTCATTATATAAAGAGTTAATGCTTTGGTCCTTGGGGCCATTCCTGATGCACTAGCAGGGAACAAGCCATAGGAGGGAAAGCATTTCAATCCCTTGCTCCGTGGCAGATATTTCTACATGACCTTGATCAAATCTTTTATACCCAGCGTTTAAAGTATGGTCAGGCTCAGGTCTGGAACCAGACTGGCTCTGCAGTGAACTGAGTTAATTTGAGTTAGGAGCCTAATGTATGGGGAAATTTAAACCCCTCAGACAAGGGTTCCTTTTGTCAATGGCTCCATGTCAGCTCGTTACAACAGACAAATCCTTTTCTCCTCTGAAGGGACAGAGAAAGGATGGGCAGAGCAATAGCGCCCGCCTTTCACATAGTGCCTGAGAGGTGAAAGCTCTCCCTCAGGGAGTAAAAAGACCTGGGTAAACGGATTTTGTAGGTGTTTGCAAGTTTTTGGCTTGGTAAAGCATAGCAAGGACAAGAAGTAAGTGGGAAAGAAAAATTCAAGGAGAAAGCTGGACAATGCTGTGGTTTTCATGTCACTAACTTCAATATTTTTTCCTATGAGCACAATTTATTACTTTTGGTGTAAATAGGCTTTTTTTATTGAGTGGTAAGGAGGAGGGGGCATACCAAACTTACATACAGAGGCATTGCTTTTTATACTGATGCAGTTCCAGCAACATTGGAAGGTTGCTCTGCTCATGTAGATTCTGCTGAAATGGGCTTGGTTTCATCAGGGCCCAGAAGAAGAGCTCTCCTGAGGTTGCTCTGACAGGCCATTTAGCTCTGCAGAGCTCTGTGACAGCTGAAGCTAAACACATTCAGCCTTTGCAGAAGAGCTTAAGCATCCCAGTACTGGAAGAAATAGAAAACAAAAAATACTCATTTTATATATATATCTATCTAATGAATAACCTACACAAATTCCACCCTTTAGTCATTAATGTTGTGGTTAAGCTTTCTCAGGACTTCTGGGACCTTCTCTGCCAAACTCTCTTTTGTGTTTTAGGGCGGGTTTTTTTGCTACTTTTATTAGTGTTGCTTATAAAATCCAGTTTTAAATATCTCCTCCTCCTGTCCTTCTTCTGTGTAGTTTCCATCCTGCATCCTTTCTTTAAATTGCTGCTTGAAATTATTAAGAGTTAATGGCTCAGGCAGTGACTTCCATTATTTTGCTGGGGAGAAGCCCTGAGGACTCATTTCTGTCTCTCAGGCAGGGTCTTTTTTTTGCATAAATTTATTCCACATTGAAAATAACATCATATAAACAGAGTTCATAAATTAAGGAGAATTCATAAGTCTACTGAAAAATATTCTCCAGGCCATTATGCAAGACCAGGAATTGGAATATGAAGAATTTTCAAAACTCTCTGTAGATTGGTGATTGACCCTAGGATAAACCCCAGGAATCTCTATTACCAGCTCCCTTCGAGATCAAATACCACCCCTATTTGCTGAAATAAGATCTGTGAAGACATCTTGATTCTGCATGCTTTTCAAAACTTTAAGGAATATAAAAAGGCTTGAGATTGAGAGAAAAAAATAGCAGAATGACATTGGACACTCAGTTTCCCGTGTCCTAACAGTGTGTGGCTCAGACAAGTTGCACAGTTCCCAAAAGGTAATGATTTAATTAGCAGTTACTTTAATTAAGCAGTTACCTCACAACATGTGATCATTCAAGGTAATACAAGCTCACAAAACGAGGAATGGCTTGCTTGGTAGCTTTGAGCTCTTCTCGTTTGACCCCATGTGAACCTATCGATGTCATAGAATCGCAGAGTGGTTTGGGTTGGGAGGGACCTTCAAGCCCACCCAGTGCCACCCCCTGCCATCCCCTGGGCAGGGACACGTCCCACCACACCAGGTTGCTCCAAGCCCCCTCCAACCTGGCCTTCAACCCCTCCAGGGATGGGGCAGCCACAGCTTCTCTGGGCAACCTGGGCCAGGCTCTCACCACCCTCACACCAAAGAAGTTCTTCCCCACATCTCAGCTCCGTCTCCCCTCTTTCAGTGTCAAACCCTTCCCCCTTGTCCTATGGCTCCCCTCCCTGACCAAGAGTCTTCCCCATCTCCCCTGGAGCCCCTTTAGGGACTGGAAGGCTGAGCCTCAGTGGCCTGAGAACGTCAAGTAGGTCAGGATGCAATTCATTTTGATCTGTATGACAGTCTTTGGGAATTTGGCTGGATGAACTTCCTATGACGTGGCCACAGAGGAGGGATATCTGGTCACTTACTGTGGATCATCTAGTGCCAGAGGACTACTTACACCTTGTTACTTGATCACAGACCTGAACTTTTTGATTTGGGAACAATCACAGACCTCACTGAAATTGCTAGGCAGCTGCTGTTTCTTCAGGTGAAGGAGAACAGTAAAATGATAGTAGGTATCAAGCAGCAACTGACACAGTGGGATTGCTTCTGTGAAAACCAACAGTGGGTCCCAGCAGCCCCAAATGTCTGGAAAGCAGCCTCAGAGCCTAAGGAGCTAATGAACAAAGCAGAGAATCAGCACCCATGAGAAAAATAAGCAGAAAGGACCAGAAAAGCAGGAGACAGAGAAATATGCGTGGCGTGACTGAAGGAAAGCCAAAGGGGAAAACAAAAAAAGCAGTTTTTGGGGCAGAACAGTTGTTAAAAAGACAGATTTAGGATGCTGAAAGGAAAAAAAATCATGACATTCTATTGCTGGTTCCTGCTGTATCAGGGATTTATGCTTGTCCCTGGTAAAGAAAATGGGTTGAACCAGAGCAATCACAGACTCTCTCATCAATTTATCCGCCTAACGAAACAATTGAGAAAACCCCAAATATCTGGTTAACTACTTGGGTAAGAAGAATAAGGATATAAAAGACAGAACAATATTTCCAGCTGTGGAATTTGCTAGATAGGCAGTGAAGTGTGTTGTTCAGCTGAATTTTGCATAAGAAATACATTTATGTTGCATTTCTAATGCAAATTGCCCTTATTTTACATGGACAGAATGAATCCTTGCTGGCTTGATCTTCAGCTTTTCAAATCAATAGAAAGACTCTAATGTATTTTCAATAGACTTTGGAGCAGGCCCTTCCTCCCGTGCACTCAAAATGACTTACAATCAATTTATGGCAAGAATCCACTTCAGAAAGCCTGAAAACTGGGAATATGCAGTTTCATGGGGAAGCTAGCATCAGTCGCCTAAAAATAGACTCAATTTCAATATCCTCGTCCAGATGCCCGTCCGTGAAGAATTTACTCCCTCTGCATATGCTGTCGAGCTGTGAGTGCTCTGGACAAAAGAGGCAGAATACTATGTTTAAGGAAGAGATGACAAGTGCCTCTTTTTATCAAATGTTCTCTGCACCAAAATGGAAATACTCAAGGAGTTCATTTTGATGACATGTTATTTCCTTCCCCCCCGGGCCCCCGCCCCAGTAACTTGTCAGGCGACTGATATCAGAATTGTTATAGAGAAATGGATCAGGCACTTACAGTCATACAGATGGGTCTGTAAAGAACCTTTTTATATGGCCTGTTAGAATGCAGTGGCCCCTTATTTAATTTTTTTTCCTGCACCTAAGGAATTGGGAGCATTTTTCTGCTCCTGGAGGCACACACAGCAGCAGCATTTGGCTCCTTGATGAGCTCAAGCTTAGAAGAAATAGCTCCCTCCCTTTATGCCTCAGTGTCCATGCAAAATGAAATGTTTGCATGCCCTGGCTGGAGACACAGTTTATGCCAGGAGGTCTGCCAGTCAGAACTGTCAGGGGATGAGGAGAGAAGATGATGGGCTGAGAGAACTGGGGGTGTTCAGCCTGGAGAAGAGGAGGCTCCAGAGGGACTTTAGAGCCCCTTCCAGTCCCTAAAGGGGCTCCAGGGCAGATGGGGAGAGAGTCTTGGTCAGGGAGGGGAGCCATAGGATGAGGGGTAATGGTTTGACCCTGAAAGAGGGGAGAGCTGAGATGTGGGGAAGAACTTTGTTGGTGTGAGGGTGGTGAGAGCTTGGCCCAGGTTGCCCAGAGAAGGCTGTGGCTGCCCCATCCCTGGAGGGGTTGAAGGCCATGTTGGAGGGGTCTTGGAGCCACCTGGTGTGGTGGGAAGTGTCCCTGCCCAGGGGATGGCAGGGGGTGGCACTGGGTGGGCTTTAAGGTCCCTTCCAACCCAAACCATTCTGTGATTCTTTGATTCCATGAATCTATGACTGTGTTTTGCAGAGTTCCCCAGTCATGCAGCTGTAGTCTTGTAACACGAAAATGGGGAAGAGAGCATATATGTTACACCCTGCAGCATTCCTCGTCTTTATAAAGAGGGGGGGGCTTGAAAGAGTCAATAAGCAGAGTGACTAATAGAAAACTATGGATAAACGAATCCAAAAAGGCACAGAATATTTTGGAGTTTGAAAGTTGGATAAGAAAAGATTCTTAGCAGAGGAGATGATGGATGGCTCTGGGGAGGCAGATGGGGGAGTGGAGGAAGAACGATGGGCAGTTTAGAGCAGAAAACTACCTGGAGCAGTTTTTGAGCAGAAAAGGAGAAAATGGGTGAGGATGAAGGATTAGTGTTCTCTTTTAGGAGCTGATAACGTACTGTTGGGCATCTGACAATGTGAAATAAGGGAGTTCAAGGAGTCCTGATTGGGGTTGAGAGGGGTTGCGGGAGTCCTATGTTCCCACAGCGCTTTTCTTTGCTGCGTCAGTTAAAGCGCACTGTATCAAACCCATACTCTGAGCAGCCTGATGGGACAGCAAGAAAATTGGTAGAGAGACTGGTTAAAAGGTCCTTGGCAGATGTAACTTTTCCACAATTAGCGCTGTAAGGACAAAGGCAATCAACCTCATAATGCTTTGCAAAGATCCCAGCTCAGGGATGGGTGGCCAAAAGGACACCGGTGTTGGTGCACAGCCAACAAGCTGTGTTGGTCAAACAGTGAATCCTACAGTAGTTATGAGAGAGGGCAGTGCTGGTAATCCTAACTCTGCCAAAAAAACCCCAGCAACACTCTGGACAGAGAGCTGCCCCCTGCCCCATGTCTGTGTGAGGGAACGATGGATTTCACTGTGAAATGCCTCTCACAAGGACTTGGTACTTGACCACATTTCCCAGCATCATTCCTCTGGGAGGCAACTCTGCCCAGCAGGGAGGATGTCCAGAAGGAGGATGAGAGAGCTGTGAAAATGCCATACACTCCCTGGGTACCTGGGAGAAAGCCATGCCCTGGGGGCTGGGCCAGAGACTGTTTTGTTCCTTGTGGATGATAGGGAGACATGTCTCCCCTCCTTTCACTTTCTTAATGTAAACCCAAGTTTTTAAGAGAATTGACCCGACAAAAAGTTGTGCCAGGGGAGGTTCAGATTGGATATTAGGATTTTTTTTTTACACTGCAAGGGTTATTAAAGCCTTGGCACGGGCTGCCTAGGAGCCACCATCCCTGGAGGGATTGAAAAGCCCAGGCAGACGTGGAGCTTAGAGACATGGGTTAGTGATGGCTTTTGTCCATGTTAGCTTGGTGGTTGGACAAGATGATCTGAAAGGTCCCTTCCAACCCAGGAAATTCTATGATTCTGTGAAAAATACAGCTGAAATATTCCTGGGCATTTGTATACCGCTGCAAAAGCTGCCAGCCTCCCGCTGCTACGGACAGGGATTTCATGGAGTCGGTGGAGAACGGAGCCAGCACCTGGTGTGAACACACCTGCCAGCGAGGGCTGCCAAGGACGACTTCCTTCCTTTCCTCTCCCTCTCTCTCTGTTTTTAAAACACTCCCCACCATCTCCACCAACTGCTGAGGAAGAATCTTGGCTGTTTACCTCCCCGTCCTTCCAGGCTGTGGGAGAGGCGCACGAGGAACTTGCTCCCGGCCCACAGACTGGGGGCACCCTGGTGTTCACTGCGACCTGCCAAGGGTAGAAAATGTAGAACAAGGGGTTTGGTGGGATTACATCAAGGTGGCAGCTCAGCCCGTGAGAGGAGCACAGACAGCCAAAATAGACAAAATAGAAATGCTGAGGAAATAAGTGTGCTTTTATACAAAGTGAGGTTTATGCTGAGTACCGTTTCTTTCCATCACAATAGAAGAATTCTAACAGCGCTGTTTTTAAGTCTGCAAGAATGTAACTCTACCTAAAGAAATGGGGAGAAGGAGTTTTATCCCTATTATTTTCACTCATATTTTTGCATCCTATTTCGTCCCTAAACCTATTGCTTCTAGACAGTGTGTCCCGGGGAGCGCTGCCCCACGAATGTCTGCTTGGACGCTGACAGTTGAGCTCGGGACTCCTCTTTTCTTCCAGACCAGATGTTCTCCTTCTCCCTGGCAATGGTTAACTTGGTGCTACCTCATTATACAGCTCTGGCTGGAAGTGATGTGGGCGCTGCTTCAGCATCAGCCCAGAGCCCCGCTGAATCAATGAGGCAGCTGGTGCCCTCCCTGGGGACCGAGCTTTACCTTTTGGATTCAGGCAGCTGGCTGTGAGCTCAGATCCAGGGGGCCGTGAATGATTTTTCCTAGACAGGTGAGAACAAAAGAGCTTTGAAAACCTAATTCAATAGAATCTAGAGACGTGGAGCCCTATTGATTAAGAAAAAAAACAAACCCCAAACCCAACAACCCAAACACATACACAGTCCAATTGCATTTTCATCTTAATTGATTTTTGTATGAGATGGAGGAGTGAATTCTGTCAAACAAAAGACCCCACAGAAATCCTTTCTTTACATACCATTAAGTAAGTAGATATTTGCATGCACAACAGCTGTGTGGTGTTTGCAAAAATCAAATAATTCCTTTATAAAGCTCACAAACTGTAAATTGATCTCTTTGATCTTCTCCGGAACATATGCTAATCCTCAGATATCCAGGGAAGGAGGGGATGAGATAATGCAAACAAAATCGACACCTGGTTAATATAAAACATTTGTAAATTAGGGTTTGAGGCCATCCCATAGTTAGTATATTTACTCTTTTTAGGTGGGGGGGAGAGGGAAAGGTTAAGACTTTAAAAGGAGAATTTAAACAGGAAGAATTTGATGCTGTTTTGTGAAGTCTCATGAAACTGCAAGCTGGGAAATTCTCCCAGAAATAAATGAGAAGAGACTGCACTTAATTTTCTCCCTACAGTGTGTGTACCTGCTTTCACAGGAGGCACTTGACAAAACCCATCAAGAATAAAACTGTTGGTTCCTACAAACACTGTGTGACTGGAGGATTCTCAAGGTAATCCCTAACCTTTCTTAAGAGACTGCCTGGCTGATTGATGTCCTCCAGCTCGGACCATCCCAAGGAGTAGGATGTACTCTCTACACTCTACTTCTTTGCTTTCCTTCTGCCTCTGTATTTAATTTAGAACTTAAAGGTTAAGGACTGTTCTTTGTTGCTACTGGAAGGTTTCTCAGTCATGTCTGGCTGGACTCGATGATCTCAGAGGTCCTTTCCAACCACGAAGATTCTGTGATGGAAACAAGGATTAATAATAGCCATTACCCTTCCAAGGGAGATGATCCCCCAGCCTAATAACTGGAGATGTTTCTGATGTCTCCCTCTGCCAGGACTGCGTGGAACAACATCTAACCATGCCCTGCATTTGCTAAGTTTGTTGAAATCAGTGTTAACACCCAATTGTAAGCGCATTCCCTTGTTTCACCTCAAGGGGTTAACTTGTCTGGCAATGGCAAGTCTCCAGATCTGCAAAACTCGAGGGAAGAGGGATGAAAGTGCCAGGTAGGGATGAGAGCTGGGCAGCATCGTTTTCAGCAGGAGTGGCAGGGGCTGCGTGAACGCTGGCAGAGATCTCTCTGTGCTTCCCTATTTTCTTTTTTTTTTCTAGTTTTGCCTTTGGTATTCAGAGCAAGCACTGGTTTTGCTGAATAGAAAGAAATACAGCTGAGTCACATGTCTTCAAAGTGGCTGCAGGAAAGGACCTGAAAATGCATTAATGTGACAGCCATCCTTCACAATCGCTTTCATGCATCCTGGAGGGACCCTGCCTGGCTGAGAGAGCTGCTGCCTGTAAAGAAAAGCACTGTGGTTGGGTTTTCATTCCTGTCTGGATTCTCTTTCAACTGCTTGTATTTTGCTTAATCAAAACCACCTTCCTCCTCTCAAAAAAAAAGAAAATAATGATGAAGGGAGCTGAAATCTCAAAAAAAAACCCCCAAAAAACTTTATTAATTGCATTTGAAATCTGTCATTTCCTTGTAAATACGCAGGTCACCTGTGTACCCATGGTGCTTTTTACCTCTATCCTCTTAAAAAAAATAATGCTTAAAGTTCACAGCATTCCTGTGAGGCAGGTAAATCTTTTCATAAAAGGATTATTTCAGCCTTTGCAGAGATACAGGCACCTCCAGGGTAAAACACTGTGGTTGTTCGACTGCCTGTAGCCACACAACCCGAGAAGTGGGGGGACAGGAAATGAAAACCATCCCACTCAATTTAATTTTAAGGAGAAAACAGATAGGTGGAATGTAAGGAGTGGAGGAAATAATACACCTTGGAGAAAAGCAGCACAGCATCTCTAGTGACTGCCAGTCGCAGACTCTGGGTGTTAGACCGTATCTGGGAGACAGAACCTTCTTCGGGTCATTGTCCTGTAGTATCAACGTGAGAATTAGTGTCAGAGGGGGGGAAATGCAAGCTACCAAATTACCATTTTCCCTCCCTGAGGAATCCAGGTATCCCCTTAGCAGGTTCTGCCGTGCAAGTGCCGCCTGGGCATCGCTGATGAGTTATGACAGTGTCACGGTGCAAGGTGGCAGGATGCAGCAGATGTTGGAAAGTCTCGTTGCAGCGAAGCGCCAGAGGAAAGGTTACCTACCAAAAATGTTTATTCCTCTTCCCTGGAGTCCCACAAACCGCATCTGCCTGTTTATCCTTCGTGACTAGAAGTGTTGAGGTGTCTTAGGAACATTTGGGCTCTTCTCCCTACCTGGGAACGGGCTTTTGCACTCAAGGTACCAGCTGAGGGTGGAGAGATGAGGGATTAAACTTTACAGCCCCAAAGAGGCCCGAAGGTGTAAGCAAAATAAAAGTAGCAGCAGTAAGGACAAAAATACATCATTTGGTCGTGTTTGATGGAAATGGAAGAAACTGGAAGGAAGGGAGATGAAGACAAAGAGTAAAAACTTGCTGCATTCAGGCTGAGTGTGTCTTTTTAGAGAGTTGTGCAGCTGCAGAGCAATTACTTGGTGTGGCCAAAAAGAGCAATAGTTGTGGCTGCAAGTGGAGCCTTGCTTGATGAGGAGGGCCTGACTACTAGTCATGGGGTGGGATGGGACAGGGGAGCAGGAACAGCCAAAGAAATCCTGCCCCTATTACAGAGGTGTTTGATTTATTGAAAATCAGGATTGTATCAATCCCCTATTCAAGGAGGGCCATGATGATGCTTCAGGGGCTGGAGCCCCTCTGCTGTGAGGATAGGCTGAGAGAGTTGGGGGGTTCAGCCTGGAGAAGAGAAGGCTCCAGAGAGACCTTAGAGCCCCTTCCAGTCCCTAAAGAGGCTCCAGGGGAGATGAGGAGAGACTTGGTCAGGGAGGTGAGCCACATAGGATGAGGGGTAATGGTTTGACCCTGAAAGAGGGGAGATGGAGCTGAGATGTGGGGAAGAGCTTCTTTGGTGTGAGGGTGGTGAGAGCCTGGCCCAGGTTGCCCAGAGAAGCTGTGGCTGCCCCATCCCTGGAGGGGTTGAAGGCCAGGTTGGAGGGGGCTTGGAGCAACCTGGTGTGGTGGGAAGTGTCTCTGCCCAGGGCAGGGGATGGCACTGGATGATCTCTGAGGTCCCTTTCAACTCTAACCATACAGTGATTCTATGATGTATTTTTGTGAGGGGGAAATAAGGAGGCAGGATATTTTATTCTCATTTGTGTACTTGAATCCTTGTCTCCCACTGGATGTGTTTGGCTTCTTTAGCTCTGAATGGTTTTGTCCTTCAATAAATGGTTAAGGCAATGTTCTGGACGCATAAAAAGGATGAAACTCACCTATGGACACTCTGCTTTGTACCCTTTCTTTATGGATAAGTGTGAAAGGAAACCAAGTGTTGGGGTTTTTTGATAAACAGTACATTGGGAGCCACAACAGCAACATTCAGAGCTTGAACAACCTCTTTTTCTGCAACAACCTCTTCCTTAAATCATGCATTTATCTCTGACTTCCCTGGGTAAACCCCGGCAATCTGCTCTTTATGGGTGGCCTTCATGCCTCCCACGGCCAGGTTGCAGCTATTCCCCAACCTCCCCAGGACGTTCTTCTAAGGTTAAGAAGTCCGTGGGGCTGCAGGGGACCGTGTTGGAGGTGTGTGTTGTCTCACACGTGGGGCTTCCGTGCGTTCCCAGCGTGAGGGGACGATTTTAAACACCATGGTCTGCTCGCTTTGTGTGGGCATAAAGCTGTGAAACCTTCTGCAGTTTAGAGAGGACAACAGAGCTGGTGACTGTGGGGATTTCAAATAGATATTGATTTCTGAGTTACACGGGGAAGAGACAGTGTTATTTATTTCCTCTTCAAAAGAAGTGGGAACTGAAATACCCTTTGGGTGATGAAAATAAAGACCCCTGAGGATACAAGGCACAAAGATGCCACCCAGGTCAGCCTCTGTGCCGCAGAGGGACATGGAGGTGGCAGAAGAGCCCACTGCAACCCTGTCAGCTTCCCGGACCCGGGGCCAGCCCTGTGGCACCAGTAAGTGGGGAGGGCTGGATCTGACCCCACTCCAGGGAAGGAAGCAGAGCTGGGAGAAGCAACAACCAACTCTCCTTCCAGTGGTCACCGCTGAAAACCTTCACTTTGCCTACGAAGTGAGAAGCAGATGGAGACGTGCCAAGAGAGAGGGAAGAAAGGGAATGGCACTGCTGATCCCTGTGCAGGGAGGAACACGGATGTGGCTTTGAAGCACAGAGGACACCATGGTTAAAATGGTGGAGGGTCCAAATGCACAGTTTTCACAGGACTGCCAAAAGGTGAAAGCTGAAGTTGTGGGAAATGATGTGTGTTATCTGTAACTCCGTTTCAGTGTTATATACTGGAAATTAGTGGCGATGTAATAGCCATGGAAAGGTCTCCAGCAACTGGCAGTGTAAAACAAGTTAACTTAGCTGTTTATTTCATAAATGCCAAGGTCTATTGTACCATTTTCTAATAGATGGAATACTTGTTTTGGGTCTGTAAGCTCATGCTCAGAGGGGATACTTGAAATCCAGCAGCTGAGACAGTGAGAAGGGAGTCAGTTTGCATGAGAAACCTAAAATGATTTCAGTGGAGTTTTGCAGAACAGACCAAGCTGGTGTCTCTTACAGATTAGTCAAGTGATGCCTGGACCCAGCGTGAATCAAATCTTCTCACAATTTCTTTGATTTATAGTCCCATCTCCTTCTCTGCTTTCCTACTATGTGAGCTCCTTTATCTTCTGCTCTGTCTGGTACTTTGTTTGCCTTCTCTTTAGAGAGAGAGAGAGAGAGGAAAATGGTCTGAGGACTCATTACTTTATCCCCAAGGCAACACTGGAATGGAGACAAGGGACATCATTGTTGAAAGACAGTAAAATGACGGGATGTAATGAGAAATACACTCGGGGAATGCCAGCTAATGCTCACAGCCCTCTCAAGACAGTTGTAGCACAGAGCATCTTGCGTTTGTCACAACCAATCATCCCCAAATCATGATGGTACTTAACAAACAAAGAGTTTATAGCGATGCATATTTGATTATATGCTTAATGAAGAATGCAGAAATAAGTACTGCAAAGGCAAAATAAATTTCTGGTTAAGATAAATAAAAAGGCAAAGTGTAGAAAGTTAAAATAGGCCTGTGAATAACCCGAGGTGTCATTTTGTGTGAGTGCTAACTAGGACTCCTTCTAAAGCAGGTCTTTGGAAGCATATTGTCCACATACTAGCTTGGTTAGGAGTTTTATAGGTCACTTGTTTTTACTGAGTTGTTCTTAGGCCGCTGAACAGGTACCCTCACCAGACGGTGTAATGTGGAAGGATGCTGTGATGGGGTAGTCTGGAGCTGGAGGGAAGCAGAGGCACGCTCGGTGTGTCCAGGCCACAACACCTTACATCTATGCACAGCTAACCAGGAGGTGTTCCAGATCATTTCCGTGCTGCAAGCACCATGGGAAGCTGGGGAAAAGCAAAGCACAAACGTTTCTTTCAGTCCTGTGAAGGGCAGAGAGGGTCTCACCAAGCCTGTCTGTACAGCACAGAAGAGGCTCCCTGCCACAATTAATACATTTCCTACAAGGTGCAAGCACTAGTGACATTTTTGTGTTTTCTTCCCATTATTATTCCGAGCCACACTACCCAGCAGCTGCAGCTTCCAGAGTCCAGCTGAGGCTCAGCACTATGAACTAATCTCGCTGTACCTTCAGGCATCCTTTTAGCTGGCATCTCTCATTCTTTCAGCTTAGCTACGGCAAAAGACTGTCTGCAGAGCCCAGCTCCCCTGTTTTATGTGGGCAAACTTCTATGTCATGAAGAGCTACATGACTGAGAGTCGGGATCTGCAGATGCTGAGGCACCCCCTGTTCTGCCAGACCCTCCTGTGGGATGAAAAAGGAGAGAGGGTTGTTTTAGCCCGACTTTGCAGCTCTGTGGTGTGAGTAGAGGGAGGCGAGAGATGAGGGCAGTCTGCAGGCTCCCCTAGATGGTCTGGGTATCCTCTCCCACCGCCAACACTTCGCTTGCTGGGAGTTCCTCTCCCGTGTCCCTTCCCCGTGCCTCTGCTCACACAGCTGCTTGGCTGGTCCTCCCAACAATGCCTCACATCCGTAGCACATCCAGAAGGCAACGCTGTCACTTGCATAACTGATTATTCCAAAGACATTTATAGTGGTTTTTTCTTACTACTCTTTCACTCTCTTTATCTTACTCTCTTACTCCTTACTACTTTTGCTCTTCTCTTTGACTAGAATGGAAGCAAAATTCAAGAAAACACCTTGGTGGCGTCTCCTGTAACAAGATTTTGGGCTGTATCTGAACCCATGCAGTCATCTACTGGCTCCCTGAGACTTTCTTCAGCAGCTTGGTACACCTTCTACCTTCACAGAATCTTCTACTCCAACACAACTTTTCTCCTTGCTACCAGCATCATCGTAGAGCTTCAAAGACGATGAGGGGACTAGAATATCTCTCTTGTGAGGAAGGGCTGATCTGTGACTTGGGTCTTTTTAGTCTGGAGAAGAGAAGATGGAGGGGTGGATCTGATCAACACCCATAAATACTTAAAGGGTGGGTGTCAGGAGGATGGGGCCAGTCTGGTTTCAGTGGTGCCAAGGGACAGGACAAGAGGAAACTGGCACAAACTGGAACATGAGGAGGAACTTCTTCCCTTTGAGGGTGGCAGAGCTCTGGCAGAGGCTGCCCAGAGAGGTGGTGGAGTCTCCTTCTCTGGGGACATCAAACCCCACCTGGACACGTTCCTGTGGGACCTGCTGTGGGTGACTCTGCTCTGGCAGGGGCTTGGACTGGATGATCTCCAGAGGTCCCTTCCAACCCCAGAGCATGCTGTGATTCTGTGATCATTGGAGACATGCTGGATACTCAGCCACCTCTTTTCCTAAGCCACAGAGACCTTCTCACGGCCTGGCCTGCCAGTAGTGATGGGCTGAATAACTTGTTTTCTTGGGAACATTGAACAAACTCTTGCCCTTTGATTTCTTGTAGCTCTTTATTTCTTGCAGGTCTTGATTTCTTGCAGCTATTTCTTCATGGCTGCTTCTGCAGTGTGCTCTGATGAACAGGGACATTTTTATATGGGCATACAGTGGCAGACACGTTCCTACCACTCACTTGCTCTTTAAGCAGTTTGACAGGAGTTCCACACATGCACTGGTCTTTTCATTCAGTCTTTTCCCCCGCTGTTTCTCCTTGAGTAACGTTGCTTTCACACAGTCTGTCATGAGCAGCTCGTGTAGCACCAGCTGATGTGCAGGAGAAGAGGATTCTCATTTTCAAGAACCTGTTGCTGTACCTGATAGGAATCCTTTCATCACAGGGCGTTCTCTTCCATCTTTGTCTGTCCCTGGTTTCAGTCCAGTGACCTCTTCGCTTCCCTTTACAATGAGCCTGTTTACAATCATAAACCCTTTCTTGCTTTCATCTCACTTAGAATCATAGAATCATTTAGGTTGGAAGAGACCCTTGGGATCATCAAGTCCAACCATCAGCCCTACTCTACAAGTTCTCCCCTACACCAGATCCCTCAACACCATATACCAATCTACTCTGAAACACAGTCAGGGATGGGGACACCACCACCTCCCTGGGCAGCCCATTCCACTGACTGACCACTCTCTCTGGGAAAAACTGTTTCCTCATGTCCAGCCTAACCCTACCCTGCTGCAGCTTGCAGCCATTCCCTCTTGTTCTACGGCTAATTGCCCGTGAGAAGAGACCAGCACCAACCTCTCTGCAATGCCCTTTCAAGCAGCTGTAGAGAGTGATGAGGTCTCCCCTCAGCATCCTCTTCCTCAAACTAAACAGTCCCAACTCCCTCAATCGATCCTCATAAGCCTTGTTCTCCAGGCCTCTCACCAGTTCCATGTCCCTCCTCTGCACTCACTCCAGCACCTCGATATCTCTCTTGTGTTGAGGTGCCCAGAACTGGACACCAGACTCAAGGTGTGGCCTCACCAGTGCTGAGCACAGGGGGACAATCACCTCCCTACTTCTGCTGGTCACACTATTCTTTATGCAAGCCAGGATGCCACTTGCCTCATCCGTTTCCAGTCTCTTCCTTGCAAGGACAGTGTCACATCACATCTCCTCGCTGTGTTGTCAGCTTTTTAGGTGGAACTGGCCTTGTATCTCTTTTTCCTTTTCCTTTCACCCTTACAGACTAGTACCTGCAGCAGGATCGCTGGGGAATTCAGAATTTTGGCACTTCTCCTCCCAGTAGAAGAAGGCACAAGGTCAGGCCGAGCAAAGCTTAGCCAGCGTCGTGCTTCAACTGCAGATCATCCTTCCAGCCTTTGCTCCACTGAGATTCCTTCAAATTCTTTGGCGATGGTCTCTCAAAACCTAAGAGTTTGGTTTCATGTAAGTGCTAAATACAGCTGTGGCTTCTCACTTTTCCTGTATGTCACACATTCTGGTGGTGCAAAAAGGAGATCTCTGCTTGAAGAGCAGCTCAGCGTGTTGTTCCTGTAATTAACACAGAAGAAAACTCAAATCTTGGTTCGGAGATGCTTGACTGCCTTCAAACACGGGGATGTTCTGACAGCTGGCTATCCAGGGGGAATTTGGGGTAAGAAATAGATACAAATGGAGTCATTTTTCTTCAGGCTTGTGCTAATTAGGACAATGGATGAGTGAAGCGGGCAGCATATAACTCAGCCAAATGGTACACAGGTCTTTTATTTGTAAGTTTGCTTATTGGCAGCAGTAAAACTTGGAGGGAACATTGCCAGCAGAGCTACACAGTGCATATTAATCTACTAATCTATTGATCTATTACTCCTCTTCTAGAAGAGGGCAAATGCTACCTAAAATTGTGTTGCTGCTCCATCACACTAATTTTACCATATTCAGACTGTTTTCCATGGCATCCATTTATTTTGGTGCCTACCAGGACATCTCAGTCTAAGAGAACGGTGAAAGCCCCAAGATGGAAATCCAGAAGTTGGAGGCTTCCAGGTGCTGGTTTGCTGCACCATCAAAGGTGGCACCTAGAGTAGGTGTATGGCTACAGTCCTCATCCACCTAAGTCTTTGTGTTAAACACTCCAAGGGGAAATTTCTTTTTTGCCTAGAACTAGAATTCCTGAAGACTTTGTGTGTTATGGTATTCATTTCTTCTTAAATGGGTGGCTGAGATGAGCTGCTTAGCAGAATAGATGGCTGTCCCAGGGAGCTTATAAAATAGGCTGTGTATTTACATCAAGCAGCATGTGAACGATTCCACTGCTGAAAGCACCTTGGCTGTTTTGGGAAACAACTGCTTCTCTCTCACAGTCCATGTTCCTGGTTCATTCATGTGGTGATATTACGTAGATGCCTGTATCTCAACAAAAGATTGGCTTAGGGCTGGGGAAAAAAGGGAGTGGGTGGGGTGGTGTCTGTCTTCTTTC
>VZTM01017868.1:9846-30532 GCA_013400555.1 Jacana jacana | reverse complement strand
TGGTGAGCCCCGGGCGTCCCAGCGGGTGCCAGCGGGCACCGCGCCGTGGTGCCACCTTTCCCAGGAACGTGGCTGGGATTCCTGCCCTGCCTCAGCGCCTCTGCCCCGGGGCTGGGAACCCACACCCACGGCGGGCAGCACCAGGAGACGCCGCGTCCCCATCCCCAGCTGCCTTCCTGCCACCCTGGGGCACCCGGAGTGCCCAGGGGGTCCCTGGCCAGGGTGGTCCCCAGCAGCAGGACACGCCACCTGGAGACACTGGCAGTGTCCCCACTCCCGGGGGCTGGGGACAGCTCATGTGTGGGGACCGTACCCAGGCCCCACAGTGGCACAGCCCTTCCCTGGCACCCCCTTGCCTTGGGGAAGTCCGAGACCCCCACGTAGCGGGGCTGTGCCCTCCTCCTCCGAGCCCCCTCCTCTGCCCCACCGGCAGCCTCCTGCCGGATCTGGCTGCTGTTGCCCTGGGACCCCGCGGGTTTCTGTCCCATTTCTTCACTCTTGCCCCCTAAAACTCTCTCCACCCTCAGTTTTGACTCTGAACAAGCCCTTTAGAGCCGACCGGCAGCCCAAGGGGGGGCCAGGCACCCTGTGCGGGCACACGTCCCCCGGCCGTGCACGGAGGAGCCCTGCAAGCCCCCACCTGCGGGGGGGGGTCCCCGGCTGCTGGCCCTGCCCCACGGCACCCAGCCCCCCCGCTGCCCAGGGAGCAGAGCATCCACCAACACGTCCAGGGACGCTCCCGGCGCGGGCTGGGGCCGACACCGTTTGCGTTGCACATTCCTGTGCCTACGGAAATCTCACCCACCCCTCCCAACCGGGGGGGGGAACACACACCCGGTCCNTGGGAGCCATCCGCTCCCCGCCGTGCCGAGGGGGAGGCGGGTGCCGCCCTGTTGCCCAACCGCCCCAGCACTGGCCCTGGCTGTGGGAACCCCGGGTGTGACGGGCCCACCCTGCACCCCCGCAGCAGCCCAGCCCCCCGGAGCCACGCACTGGTGGCAGCGGCTTTGTCCCACGGGGCCCGGCCGTGCCACCGGGGAGAACGGCCATGCCCCAGGGGCTGGCAAGGGGGAGCGCTGCGGGATGTCCCCCCCCAGACACCTCCCGTCCCCTCTCTGGGGGCAGAGAGGGGTGTGAGCCCCCAGTGACCAGCAGTACCAGGGCAGTGCCAGCATCCCCAGGGCGCACAGCCCCGTCTCCCCACGCTCTGCTCCACACACCGATGTGTCCCCGGGGGCTGCTCCGACCCCCAGCACAGACTCGGGGCGCTCCCACCTGCCATTTGCACCCACATCCCACGGGATGCCCACTGCCCGGTGCCTGGTGCTGCTGAGAGACCCCAGCCCAGAGCCCCCCAGCCTGACCTCTGCAGAGGGCATGGGGTTGGGGTGCCCGCGGGGCTGGAGGCAACGGCACGGGGGGGGTGGAGGATGGCGGGGCAGGTGGGTTTGGTGCCACGTGGGTTGGTGTCGGTGCCACCATCGTCACTGGCATCGGCATGCTGCTCTGCTCCCACCCTGGGGCCAGCACATGTGCAAGCACNGAGGGTGGGGAGACGCAATGGAGGAGACGCAGAGCCCGGAGCGGGAGGATGGGACGCAGGGTCCGAGAGAGCCCGCGCCATCCTCGGGGAGACGCGGAGCGGGGATGCCTGGGGAGACCCCCCCTCCCACTGCTTGGGGGATTGAGAGGAGAATCATCTCAGGCCGTCTGTGGTGGCCACCAGCACAGTCCTTTGCCAAAGGAGGGGCTCCCAGGGCAGCGGGACCCAGATGGGCACCGTGGAGCGTCCCTCCTGCCGGCGGGTGCCCTGGGAGCCATCCGCTCCCCGCCGTGCCGAGGGGGAGGCGGGTGCCGCCCTGTTGCCCAACCGCCCCAGCACTGGCCCTGGCTGTGGGAACCCCGGGTGTGACGGGCCCACCCTGCACCCCCGCAGCAGCCCAGCCCCCCGGAGCCACGCACTGGTGGCAGCGGCTTTGTCCCACGGGGCCCGGCCGTGCCACCGGGGAGAACGGTCATGCCCCAGGGGCTGGCAAGGGGGAGCGCTGCGGGATGTCCCCCCCCAGACACCTCCCGGCCCCTCTCTGGGGGCAGAGAGGGGTGTGAGCCCCCGGTGACCAGCAGTACCAGGGCAGTGCCAGCATCCCCAGGGCGCACAGCCCCGTCTCCCCACGCTCTGCTCCACACACCGATGTGTCCCCGGGGGCTGCTCCGACCCCCAGCACAGACTCGGGGCGCTCCCACCTGCCATTTGCACCCACATCCCACGGGATGCCCACTGCCCGGTGCCTGGTGCTGCTGAGAGACCCCAGCCCAGAGCCCCCCAGCCTGACCTCTGCAGAGGGCATGGGGTTGGGGTGCCCGCGGGGCTGGAGGCAACGGCACGGGGGGGGTGGAGGATGGCGGGGCAGGTGGGTTTGGTGCCACGTGGGTTGGTGTCGGTGCCACCATCGTCACTGGCATCGGCGTGCTGCTCTGCTCCCACCCTGGGGCCAGCACATGTGCAAGCACACACGTGTGTGCCCGCAGAGCCCCTTGCACAGCCGACGCCTGTGCAGCAGCCGTGATGGTGTGTGAGCACAGGTAGCCGGCAGCATCCCCCCCTCTGCCCCCCGCCCCGGCATCTCCCAGCACCGAGCTCAGGGTCTGGCACGAGCCCCGTTGAGGAGTGTCCCCCAGAGGGAAGAGGACCGCAGTGATTTGCCAGACCATCCTCGCTGCCATCCCACCGGTGCCACAAGTGGCACTCGTGACCCTCCGGGCTGTGGGGATGGACCTGGAGGTGTCCATGGCCCTGGGTTGCCGGCGGCTGGGACCGGCAGACCTGGCGCAGGGAGGACGTGCACCCTGGTGACGCCTGGCATCAGGGTGCCCATGGATGGTGTGTCCCAACGGGTGGCAGCGTGTGGAGAGCGGCAGCCGCTGGGCCCGCTGACGGCCGTGCACAGTGGTGGCAACGAGCCCCCTCCTCTGGGAGCCGCCTTCTGCTGAGACACCCCACTTGGGCGGCCGTCCCCACTGACCCCCACACGTCCTGCTGCAGGGCGACTCCTGCAGCACCGAGCGATGCCCCAGCGCCTGCCATGCTGGGCTTCCCCCTTCCCTCAGCCAACAGCCCCGCATCCCCGGCCACCGGCACGGCAGCGGTGTCACCACGGCTCCCCACAGCCAGTGGCCACCTCCAGCCCCAACCCTGGCCACCCCGGGCAGGGGCAAGATGCCTGGGCCAAGGCGTGTTGGTGAAGCCACACAGGGCTGGTTCGAATAGGCGGGCATTGCAACCACCCATTAGTGCTAATTACCCTAACGAGCCTTCCTCCGTGAAGGAAAACAAAACAGCCTCCACTGGCACAGCAGCACCGCAGCCCAGAATGGCCCAGTATGCACCAGAATAGCACAGCACAGCCCAGTATGGTGAAACATGAGCCTTGGGCAGGGATCCGAGGTCCCCCTCCTGCTTGTGCCTGCAGCAAGGCAGGGAATGATGCCCCTTTGGCCACCAGGGGTGGTCACTGGCCGCCCATGCCCATGCCTGGCCCCGGGGGCCATCCTCACTGCCAGGGAGGCTGCTGGGGGCACAGCCCAGACCCTGGTGGGCACCTTGGCAGCGGGAGACTCCAGTATGGTGGCACTGCTCCGGTGCTGGTGCCGGGCCCTTGGCGGCAGTGACGGCACACACTGATGGCTGTTTGCCGGGGGATTAGGGCTCCTCAGCACCTCTGAAACCACAGCCTGACAGCGCCGGTGCCGCCGTCGGAAACCCACACTGGGCTCTGGGACACAACCTCCTCTTCGTGTGCCACAGAGTTGGCATGGGGACAGTGGTGGCCGCTGGCCCTTCTGGAGGGGACGCAGCCCCTGCCCCTCTGACCGGCCCTGCTGATGCTCCCCTGGATTGAACATCGACCCGTGGGTCTGGGGCATCATCCCAGCCAGCCCCTTTCGGCCCCACAGTCCTGGCTGCTCTGGGGTGACACCCTCCCGAGGGTCCGTTGTGACACCCTCCTGGGACCACCGGTGTGCTCAGCTGTGCCATCCCCAGCGAAATCCCACCCCTCCATTGCCGGGTTTCGCCGCCCTGGCAGCAGGCGTGGGCTGTGTGCCCGCTGGACCACGCTGTGCCACGCCACGGGCTCGCCCGGCCACCCCGCGCCTGGATACCGGCTCCTCTCCAGACAACACACTCCCACGCACCGTAAACATCCCGCCCCAGCGGCGCATCCTGCCCTCAGCACGATGCCCTGCTGGGTTGGCACCCGGAGGGGGCTGTGGGGCCACCCCCAACCCCAAAGAACCACTGCCCCGAGCACAATGCCCAACGCTCTTTTGGGGCCCCCTGAGTGCCCATGGCACTGGGGAGAGGAGAGGGGATGCCCAGGGTGGAGTGGGAGCTGGGTACAGGGTCTGGGGCGAGGGTGTGGGGCTGGTGACAGAGGCAGGGCAGGGGTGTTTGGGTGACTCAGGTGGCAACGGGGTGGCTTGGACATGTTTTGGGCGATTCAGGCTCTACCTGCACATCCAGGGCTGTGAGCGAGGTCTGGGGGGAGCAAGGAAGGGTCTCTCTTCCCACCCCAGCTGCCAGGGTGCCAGGGTCAGGCCCATGGCTGGAAATGTGGGGTCTGTCACCCCTGCGATGGCAGCCTGGGGTCCGGCCACGTGGCCACAGTGGCATGGTCAGTTCGATGGCAGATGGACTCATGGGCTTGGGAGATGGGAGATGGCTTGGGTGCAGAGGGCTGCGGGGACAGGGGCTGCTGGGGCAAGGGGGGGTTATGGGGAGGAGGATGAGAAGTGGCTGGGGACAGCCAGCACACCAGCCCCATGGAGGTCTCTCCCCTCTTTCTCTCACCTCCTTTGCAGAGGGCACTGCCAGAGCAGGGGGCTGGTGCCAGGACAGGGCCACCAGCCCACACTGCAGCCCCCTGGGGACCAGCTCCCAGCACACAGGACGGGGCCGTGGGGGCCACTGCAGCCAGACCCCTGGCACAGGGGACCCCTTGGGGGCCGTGGGGAGCGCTGGCCCGCCTGTTTCTGGCAGGGCTGGGCCGGTGTGTCATCCCCAGGGGCGGGGAAGGGCAAGGTTTTAAACCCACTGCGGTGGAGGCAGGAAGCGGCGGCGAAGCAGCGGGACTGCGGGCACCTGCTGGGCGAGCCCCTCCGGCCACCACTGCAGGCAGGTAGGCGAGGGCTGGCAGAGACGGGCCCAGACGGGGGCCACGTCCCCCCCGGAATGGCTCCATGGCGGACCAAGGCTCTGCTGCGGTGCCAGGAATGCCAGGAATGCGGCGTCGCCTGCGCCCGTGGGTCTGGCTGGGCCGTGGCCAGGTGCCGGGGCGGGACAGCGGGCAGAGTCCAGCAGCCCCACGGCGCTGCGGTCAGCGGGCACCAACGGCACCTGTGGCAGCACCCGGCTCCCCTGACCCCGGCGTGCCCCGGGATGGGGACAGGCGGTGACAATCACCCTGGCAGGATGGCTCCCAGGGGAAAGCTTGGCTGCCTTGGGGCTCCGTGGGGCGGTGGGCGCTGAGGAAGGGGAAGGAGGTGGGGCAGGGCACATGGGAGCTGGCGGCACCTATTCCTTGGGACATGGGGACGTGGTTCCCCCCTCCACGGGCAGGGTGCGACCCTGTCCCCCCACCCCAGTGGAGGAGCAGCCCCGCTCCCAGCACCTAATGGGGGTGGGCAGGAGCCCAACTGCCGCTGGCCACCAGTGGGTCCCAGCACCACATCCCTGCTCTGAGGTAGCCAGAGGCAACACCACCCGGGAAGGAGTCCTGGGCTGCCCCCAGCCCTGCAAGGACCCCCACAGTGCCCCAGCTGCCCTCCCTGTCCCTGTCACCCTTTTCTCAGTGTCCCAGCCAGCTCCTCCAGTGCTCTCCCTCCCCATGAAACACCCCCAAGTTCAGCCTGTCCCACCAGAGACCCCCCCAAACCTCCACCAGCCCCCCACCCGCAGCCCCAGCCCCTTCCCCAGCAGATCCTTCCTTCACTGCCCTTTCCCTGGAACCATGACCCTTGCTCCACCAGTAGAACCTGTCCTTTCTCCCCATCCCTCCCAGCAGACCCCAGTAGCCTCTCCCTCTCCACCCTGGGGGTGCCGAGGTGCGGCGTCGCCCCAGGGGACACGAGGGGCTGCCCGGCTGCTCGTGTACCCCCCGGCGCTGGGTGTAGGAGGAAGAGGTGCGGGTGAGTCAGGCGGGCAGGGAGGTGTGTGCGGGGGCCACGGAGCCGGTGGCTGCTGAGGGCCCAAGGCTCGTGCCAGCCCCAGCATGGCCTGACGCAGGCAGCGGGAAAGGCCGAGGCTGCCGGGGCGAGCTGCCCGCGTCGGGGAGAGACGGTGGCCCCGGGGAGGGCTGCAGGTGCCAACGCCTGAACCGCCGCCAGGAATCTCCCCGGCTTTGCGGGCAGAGCTGGTTACTAGAAGTTTCCATGGGCTGATGCCTTCTGACTAAAGGGGGAAGAAAAGAGCCCTTCCCCTGCCTGCGCTGCCCCCTCCCAGGCTGGTGAAGGGCAGGGGGGCTCCACCCCAACCCTGCACCCCGTCTGCAGCCCCGCTGGGAACCGGGGTCTGAAGCTGCCAGTGTGTTAGGGGTGGCTGTGCCCAAATCCCCTCTGAATTCAGGTGCCGGTGGCTGGCACGGGTTCGGGACATGCGGGGATGTGCCCAGGGGTCTCCGGCTCCCCCTGTGCCAGGGCTGAGCCCAGCTCCTCCCCAGAGTGGCACATCCCCCCCTTGCCAAAGGGCCGGGGTGGGGAGCAGCTCTCCTGGCCCTGGGAGGTGGCAGGACCCCAGCACCGGGGCAGGCAGAGATGGTGCCACCGTCCCTGTGGCACCATGTCCCTGCGCGTCCCCTCGCCCCGTGTGGCTCCGGGGCGACCCTCCCTGGGGCAGGAGCAGCACCCGCCTCCCTCCCACCCGCCGTCCCCACCTCTTGGCACCGGAGCTGCCTGCGGTCCCCGACCTGCAAAGGCGTTTTGCCCGGGCAGATCCGAGCCGGTGCGGCTGCGCTCACACTGACATCACCGGGTGCAGAGCCGGCGCCGCTCCGGACCTTTCCCCCGGGACGGGCATGGAGCCAGCGACAGAGGGGCCATCGCCAGGGAAAGGTGGTGGCCTGGCTCAGGGAGTGAGGCTGGGGGGCGAGGGGTGAGCGAGAGGGGGCACAGAGGGATGAGGACCCCCCGAGCGGAGGGTGAGCAGCACCGTGCCCCTGCTCTGCACACCCTGGTGGGTTTGCACAGCAGAGTGGGGACAGACACGGGTCTGTGAGACCCAGGCAGGGTCCGTGCCCCAGGTCAGCACCATCACCCTTCAGTGCCACCCACCACGGGAGAGTCAGCGTGGCGCCGGCTACCCTGGGGCTGCTGTGCCAGCACCATGCCCCTCTGTCACCACGGGCAGTGGCATGTACCATGGCGTGCCCTGGCTGTGGCCCTGTAGTCCGGTCCAGAGGTGGCCCATCCCTGGAGGGGTTCAAGGCCCCTGCTCACTTCTGGCACAGCGTGGAGTCATGGAATGGTCTGGCCTGGAAGAGACCTTTCAGCTCACGGAGTCCCACCATCCACCCAGCCCTGACCAACCCACCACTGACCCGTGTCCCTCAGCACCACGTCTGCCCGGCTTTGAGATCCCTCCAGGGATGGGGACTCCACCACTGCCCTGGGCAGCCTCTGCCAAGGCTTCACAACCCTTTCCATGGAGGAATGTTCCCTGATCTCCCTCCTAAACCTCCCCGCAGGCCAGGGCCAGTGACAATGACAGGGACAAGGACTCTGCCCTGAACAGGCTCAGCCTTTGGCTGTCACCTCCTCCTGCCTGTGAGGTTTCCCTTTATGCAAAGCCTGTGTTAGTGCTGGAGGAACCCACAACAAGCTATTGTCATTCAGACAACCGCTCTGTCACCCTGTGACTCCTCCCCGCTCAGGACGGGGAGTCGGGGCACAACAAGGAAACACGAGGGTTTAAATGCAAACAGATTTAATAGAATAAGACTGGGCAATGAACACGAAAAATACTGAAGAACCAGTATTGGTCCCAGTATAAAACGGACAAGGGTTATACTCAGCTAGTTGCCCCAGTAGGAAGCCACACGGTGCTGGGAGGAAGGGGAGGGGCTCTGGCAGCGGGGCAAGGAGCTCTCAGGATGGCACCCATCAAGGGAAAGCTCCTCAGCAAACTTTCTAACCTGCAGGGAAGGTGATGCTCAGGGGATGAAACAACCCCATGGTCCAGCCCGGGGCAAGTGCCCGGGTCCCGCTCCTCATCCCCACGTGCCTGGGGAGCCTGAAAACAGAGACCTTGAAACCCGCACCCCAGAGCTGGCCCTGATATAAATATTTTCACAGGTTCAGATACCAGAATATTCTAAAGGTGCAGTCTCCCCCAGGGTTAGGAGACCCGGAATTCATCCCCTGTCACTGGGGCCAGGACACGGTGGGAAATCTGATTTCTCACAGGGCTTTCCCGTTCTCTGCTCTCCCTCCAGAGCGTCTCGTGTGCTGGGCAGGGAGGTGCACAGGAGGATGGAGAGCCGGCCAGCCGTGAACGGCCACGCTGCCCCCCTCTCACACCAGGAGGATGTGCCGGGGGCAAAGCACTCGTGCCAGGACATACTGCCCCCCAAGCAGAGAGAAGCAGCCAACGGGGACGTGGTGGTGATGGCTGCCTCCAGCCAGCCCTCAGGGGCAGCTGGCAGCATTGCTGGAGTGTATGTGGAGGCTTCCAAGAAGATAATTAGCTTTTATGATGCCACCAGAGAGCATCTCCTGAGCCTGGATTCAGCACTCTGTCTTCTGGAGGCCCAGGCAGCTGTGGGCTCCATCGCTGACCCGGTGAGGAAGAGGCACGTCTCCGTGGCAGAAGCCGTGCAGCTGGGGCTGGTGGGGCTGGAGCTGAAGGAGCGGCTGCTCTCTGCAGAGAAAGCTGCTACAGGCTTTGTGGACCCCTACACAGAGGAGAAAATCCCCCTCTACCAGGCCATCCAGAAGGACCTGGTTGGGAGGGAGGCAGGTATTCGGCTGCTGGATGCCCAGATGGCAACTGGAGGCATCATTGACCCGGCCACCGGCTGCCGGCTGCCAGCAGATGCTGCCTGTGAGAGGGGGTATTTAGATGAAGAGATGACCCAGCTCCTCTTGGACCCCAGCAGTGAGGACAGCAAAGGGTTCCTCAACCCCAGCACTATGGAGAGGGTCACTTACACAGAACTTCTAAAGAGGTGTGTGACTGATCCGGCCTCAGGCTTCCTCCTCTTGCCCCTGCAAATCACGTTTCCTGGGCTGGCTGGGAGGGTGAGCAGCAGGGACCTGCTGGACTCTGGCATCCTCAGCCCTGATGCCTTCAGAGATCTCGAGGAGGGAAGAGTTTCTGCTCAGGAGGTAGCAGAGAACGACTCCGTCCAGCAGTTCCTGCGTGGGACAAGGAGCGTGGCTGGCGTTGTCTTGCCTTCCAGTGAGCGGAAAAGCCTTTATGAGGCACTGAGGGAGCATCTCCTCGTGCCTGGAGCTGCTCTGATGCTCCTGCAAGTCCAGGCCTCCACCGGCAGCCTGGTGGACCCCATAAAGAACAAAAGCTATTCAGTTGATGAGGCTGTCCGGGTTGGTCTCATTGGCCCGGAGCTTCATGAGAAATTGTCTTCAGCTGAGAAGGCCATCACTGGATACAAGGACCCCTGCACTGGAGAAATGCTCTCTCTCTTCCAAGCCATCAGGAAGGGCTTTGTCCCCAAGGATCATGGCATTTTCCTTCTGGAGGCTCAGATGGCCACAGGGGGTATAATTGCTCCAGGCAGGCACCTTCGCGTCCCCACGGAGACAGCTTGCAAGTGGGGGTACCTGGATGAGGCCACAAGACAGCTCCTCTCCAGTCCTACTGATGACATGAAAGGGTTCTTTGACCCCGTCTCCAAGGAGAAGCTGACCTACGCAGCCCTGCTCAAGCGCTGTGTCACGGATCCCAGCACGGGGCTCCTGCTGCTGCCACTTGGTGGAGGAAGCAGAGAAGATGCTGAGGGAGCCCACCACTTCTTTGACCATAGGACCCAAACAGCCCTGGAAAACACGCAGGTACCCATCGCCTTAGCTAAATTCAAGGGAAAGCCCGTGTCTCTCTGGAAGCTCCTCTTCTCAGACTACATCCAGAGCGAGCAAAGAGCTGCCCTGGCCCAGCAGTACCTTGCAGGAACCCTCTCTGCACAAGAGTTGGGTACGGCAGTCAGCGCCACCATTGAGGAAGCAGCTTCCACTGCCAATGTCACCTTCGAAGGCCTGAGGGACCGTGTGACAGCTGACCAGCTCCTGAGCTCCGAAATCATCAACAAAGCTTTGTTTAAGAAACTGAAAGAGGGAGAAACCTCGGCCAAAGAGGTTGTCAGCATGGACACCGTCAGGAAGTACCTGCAGGGGACGGGCAGCATCGCCGGGCTCCTGCTTCCCGACTCCCAGGAGAAGATCAGCATCTACCAGGCAAAGCGGAAAGGACTTTTAAGGCCAGGAACGTCGCTGATCCTCCTGGAGGCACAGGCTGCGACTGGATTTGTTATTGACCCGGCTGCCAACCAAAGGTACTCTGTGGATGAGGCCTTAAGAGCAAACGTCATTGGCCCAGATGTTTATGACAAGCTACTGACTGCAGAGAAATCAGTCACAGGCTACAGAGACCCCTATTCAGGGAACAAGATCTCCCTCTTCCAGGCCATGCAGAAGGAGCTCATCGTCAAGGAGCACGCCATCCGCCTGCTGGAGGCCCAGATCGCCACCGGCGGCATCATCGACCCCGTCAACAGCCACCGCATCCCCGTGGAGGTGGCCTACAAGCGGGGCTACTTTGACAAGAAGATGAATTTAATCCTTTCTGATCCCAGTGATGACACCAAGGGCTTCTTTGACCCCAACACCCACGAGAACCTCACCTACCTGCAGCTGAAGGAGAAGTGCATCACAGAGCCATCCACCGGGCTCTGCCTCCTTCCCCTGAACAGCAGGAAGCGACAGTTCGTCGATGACGCCACCAAACGGGTCTTCAGGAGCTCCTGGATGCCTGTCAGGTTTGGGCGGTTACGGGGGGAGAAGGTCTCCGTGTGGGACCTGCTGAACTCCGAGTACTTCAGCGAGGGGAGGCGCCGGGAGATATTCAACCACTACCAGCTGAGGAAGCTCACCTTGGAGCAGATTCGCATCATGTTAGAGGAGGAAATAAAGAAATGGGCCCCCATCAAGTTCCCAGCCATGAGGGGCAGCGTCAGCGCCTACCACCTGATGGAAACCGGTGTCATCGACAAGGCCCTGTTGGAGAAGGTTTTGGAGGGTTCCGTCACACCAGAGGAAGTCCTGCACATGGACTCTGTCAGAAAGTACCTCTATGGCTCTGGCAGCATCGGGGGGGTCGTACTCCAGCCATCAAACCAGAGAATAAGCATTTACGAGGCCATGAAAAAAAACATCATGGTTCCAGGAGTAGCCCTCCCGCTGCTAGAGGCCCAGGCTGCCACTGGCTTCATCATTGACCCTGTGAACAACCAGAAACTCTGTGTGGATGATGCCATCAAGGAGGGGGTCATTGGGCCAGAAGTCCACGAGAAGCTGCAGCACGCAGAAGGGGCTGTGACAGGCTACAAAGATCCTTTCACAGGTAAGAAGATCCCCCTCTTCCAGGCGATGAAGAAGGGCCTGATTGCTGACAAACAGGCCATGCAGCTGATGGAGGTGCAGATGGCTACCGGAGGCATCATTGACCCAACATGTGGCCACCATATTCCCGTGGAAGCTGCCCAGGAGCGAGGGTGCCTGGATGAGGACACAAGCAAGGCCCTTTCTAAGACCAGTGACAGCACCAGAGCCTTCTGCCTCCCGGACAGCAAGGAGACTGTCACCTACGCCGAGCTAATCAAGCGCTGCCAGAAGGACGAGGTCTCTGGCTTCCACTTGCTGCCTCTGCCACAGACAGCAGCTCCCGCCTACACTGACGAGCAAATCCAAGGGTTTTTCAAGGAAACTGTGGTGAAGGAGAAAGGAGTCTCCCTCTGGGAGCTAATCCACGCCGGGTACTTCACTGAGGAGCAGAGGAGGGACTTCATGGAGAGGTTCCGCTCAGAGGAGGTGTCGCTGCAGCAGCTGGTGGCTCTTGTGCTCAGGCTCGTCGGGGAGATGGAGATGAAAGCCCGCACCCAGATCTCCTTGGAAGGCTTGCGGGGCAGCGTCCCTGCCGTCTGGCTGCTGGATGCTGGCATCATCACTGAGAAGACGTTTGAAGAACTGGCTCAGGGCATAAGAACTCCTGAGGAAGTGGCTGCCATGGAGAGAGTGAAGAGGTACCTGCAGGGCACAGGCAGCATCGCCGGGGTGTTCGTAGAGGCATCCAAACAGAAGATGAGCTTTTATGATGCCATGAAGAACAATCTCCTCCTCCCTGGGGCTGCTGTGAGGCTGCTGGAAGCTCAGGCAGCCACAGGATACCTCACCAACCCCACAACTAACCAGAAACTCAGTGTGAGGGATGCTGTGAGAGCAGCCGTCGTGGGTGAAGAGCTCACCGAGAAGCTCCTTCTGGCTGAGAGAGCAGTGACTGGCTACAAGGACCCCTACACCGGGAGCTCCATCTCTCTATGCCAAGCACTCAGGAAGGAGCTGATCCCCCTGGGAGACGCTGTTCCCTTGCTAGAGGCCCAGTTGGCCACAGGAGGGGTCATCGATCCCATTCACCACCTCCACCTTCCGCTCCAGGCTGCGTACAGGTATGGCCTCTACGACGAGGAGCTGAACCAAACCCTGTCTCAGCTGAATGACACCACCAGAATCTTTTTTGACCCAAACACAAAGGAGAACATGACCTACCAGCAACTGAAGGAGAGGTGCCTTCAGGAGCCCGAATCAGGTCTCTGGCTCCTTCCTCTCTCGGAGAACGCCATGTTCTGTGTGGATGAACAAACCATGGAGGTGCTGAAATCCGTGACCGTTTGTGTCAATGTAGGGCGGTTCAAAGGACAGACAGTGTCAGTGTGGGACCTTCTCAATTCCGAGTACCTCTCTGAGAGCAAGAGAAGAGAGCTGGTGCAAAAGTACAAGGATGAGAGTGCTGAAGTGCTACATGAAATCATAACAGTTGTCACCACAATCATCGAAGAGACAGAGACACGAGGCAAGAAGTTTGCATTCAAGGGCCTGCGGAAGAGAGTATCCGCCAGCGACCTCTTCCAGTCTCAGCTGATAGACAAAAAAACCCTCGATGAGCTCAACCAGGGGAAGAAAACAGTCAAAGAGGTCACTGAAATGGACTCCGTCCGCCGGTACCTGGAGGGCAGCAATTTCATCGCAGGGGTCCTTATACAGCCGAGCAATGAGAAGATGAGCATCTACCAGGCCATGTGGAAGGGCATCCTGAGACCAGGAACGGCCCTGGTGCTGCTGGAGGCACAAGCTGCCACTGGCTACATCATCGACCCAGAGAAAAACCAGAAGTTTTCAGTGGAGGAAGCATTGGCTGCAGGTCTAATCGGAGGGGAGGTCTTTGAAAAGCTGCTCTGTGCAGAAAGAGCCGTGACGGGCTACACCGACCCCTACACAAAGGCCCCAATGTCCCTCTTTGAAGCCATGAGCCAAGGACTGATTGTGAAGAGCCACGGCATCCGCCTGCTGGAGGCCCAGATCGCCACCGGCGGCATCATCGACCCCGTCCACAGCCACCGCCTCCCCGTGGAGGTGGCCTACCAGCGCGGCTACTTCAACCAGGAGATGAACCAGATCCTCTCCGACCCCACCGACGACACCAAGGGCTTCTTCGACCCCAACACCCACGAGAACCTCACCTACCTGCAGCTCCTGGAGAGATGCATCCAAGATTCCGAGACCGGGTTGTACATGCTACAAGTCGTAAAGGAAGGAGGAAACTACTTCTACATCGATGAGGCTACGAAACAGGCTTTGCGCTCAAAGCCCTTGGAAGTGAAAGTTGGAAAGTTCAAGGACCATAGGGTTTCCGTCTGGGAAATTCTCTGCTCTCATTACATCTCTGAGTGGAAAAGGAAAGAGCTGGTGAAGCAGTACAAGTGCAAAACCCTCACACTGGAAGATCTGATAGCCCTCATCCTCAAAATAATCGAGGATACAGAGCAAAGAGCAGAAGGCCTCAAGGTTAAGGGGCTCCGGGGGGATGTGTCGGTGTCAGAACTCTTTAACGCCGAGATAATTGACAAGAAAACTCTAGATCAGCTGCAGGACGGGAGTCTCACGCTTGCCAGCCTCACGAAGAGGGACACCATCCAAAGGTACTTGGATGGCACTGGATGCATTGCCGGGGTTCTGCTCCCGTCAAGGAAAGAGAAGATGAGCATCTACCAGGCCCTGGAGAAGGGCCTCCTCACAGAGCAATGTGCACTGGGGCTGCTGGAGGCACAGGCTGCCACTGGTTTCCTCATCAACCCTCTGAAAAACAGGAAGCTCTCTGTGGATGAGGCCATCTCCTCCGGGCTGGTGGGTAGCAACTTGCATGAGAAGCTCCTGTCGGCAGAGAAAGCTGTGACAGGATACACAGACCCTCACACAGGAAAGAAAATATCCCTCTTCCAGGCCATGAGGCAGAAGATAACAGTCAAGGAGAATGCCATCCGCCTGCTTGAGGCACAGCTGGCCACCGGTGGCATCATTGACCCCGTGCACAGCCACCGTCTCCCCATGGAGGTGGCCTACAAGAGGGGCTACTTGGATGATGATACGTTTCTCCTTCTTTCTGACCCAGATCATGGTAGCAAAGGATTTATAGATCCAAACACTCATGAGAAAATCAGCTACAGCCAGCTCCTACAGAGATGTTCCAAAGACAGGGACAGCGGGTTATACCTGCTGCCGGTCATGGAGAAGCACGATGACTATTTCTACATCGATGAGCAAACAAAAAATGCCCTCTTATCTACGAAGGTGCAAGTGACTGTTGGAAAATACAAAGGACAGGAGTTGTCGCTGTGGGAGCTCCTCTGTTCGGAGTACATCACAGAGGAGAAAAGAAAGGAGCTGGTGAAAAAATATAAGCGGGAATCCCATCACATTATACAAGGAATCATTGAAACAATACTAAATATCATCAGAGCAAAAGAGGAGGAGAGAAGTGATGTCTGGTTCCAAGGACTCAGACAGCGGATAACAGCATCCGAACTCCTCAGTGCCCAGATAATTACCAAAGAAACAATGGAAAAACTCCATGAAGGGAAAGAGACGGCCCAAGAAATAGCACAAATGGAAAGTGTGAGAAGATACCTTGAAGGAACTGGAAGCATCGCCGGCGTGCTGGTGCCCTCCAAGGCCGACCCCGCCACCGTGGAGAAGATGAGCATCTACCAGGCCATGTGGAAGGGCATCCTGAGACCAGGAACGGCCCTGGTGCTGCTGGAGGCACAAGCTGCCACTGGATTCATCATTGACCCCATCACCAACAAGAAGCTCTCTGTGGACGAGGCCGTCTCCTGCGGGCTGGTGGGCAGCGAGCTGCAAAAGAAACTTCTTTCTGCAGAGAGATGTGTGACAGGCTACACCCACCCGTGCACAGGACAAAAGATGTCGCTCTTCCAGGCCATGCAGAAGGAGCTCATCGTCAAGGAGCACGGCATCCGCCTGCTGGAGGCCCAGATCGCCACCGGCGGCATCATCGACCCCGTCCACAGCCACCGCCTCCCCGTGGAGGTGGCCTACCAGCGCGGCTACCTGGACCGGGAGATGAGCCACGTCCTCTCCGACCCCACCGACGACACCAAGGGCTTCTTCGACCCCAACACCCACGAGAACCTCACCTACCTGCAGCTCCTGCGCCGCTGCGTGCCCGACCCGGACACGGGGCTGCTCATGCTCCAGCTGATGGACAAGGGCTCCGTGCTCTACCAGCTGACCGAGGACGCCCGCAAAGCCCTGCAGGCCGCCCGCACCACCCTCAGCGTGGGGCTCTTCCAGGGACAGAGCGTCACCCTCTGGGAGCTCCTCTTCTCCCGCTACGTGCCCGACCACCGGCGCCAGGACCTCCTCCGCAGCTACAAGGCGGGGACGCTCACCGTCTCCGAGATGACCACCCTCCTCACCGCCATCGTCACCGGGGCTGAGGGCCAGGGCCACGGCGCCCAGCCGCCACAGAAGCCCACGCAGCGGGAGGCCCCGCCGCCGGCCCAGAACGGCGAGGCCGCGGGCTCCCGGCAGGAGCGGGACCGGGACGTGGAGNTGGACTCGGGCATCATCGACAAGGACACGCTGGCCGACCTGGTGCAGGGCTCCAAGACGGTGCAGGAGGTGACGCAGATGGCCTCCGTCAAGCGCTACCTGGACGGCACGGGCTGCATCGCCGGCGTGCTGGTGCCCTCCAAGGCCGACCCCGCCACCGTGGAGAAGATGAGCATCTACCAGGCCATGTGGAAGGGCATCCTGCGGCAGGGCACGGCCCTGGTGCTGCTGGAGGCGCAGGCTGCCACCGGCTTCCTCGTCGACCCCCTCGCCAACAAGAAGCTCTCCGTGGACGAGGCCGTCTCCTGCGGGCTGGTGGGCAGCGAGCTGCACGAGAAGCTCCTCTCGGCCGAGAGGGCCGTCACGGGCTACACCGACCCCTACACCGGCCAGCAGATCTCCCTCTTCCAGGCCATGCAGAAGGAGCTCATCGTCAAGGAGCACGGCATCCGCCTGCTGGAGGCCCAGATCGCCACCGGCGGCATCATCGACCCCGTCCACAGCCACCGCCTCCCCGTGGAGGTGGCCTACCAGCGCGGCTACCTGGACCGGGAGATGAGCCACGTCCTCTCCGACCCCACCGACGACACCAAGGGCTTCTTCGACCCCAACACCCACGAGAACCTCACCTACCTGCAGCTCCTGCGCCGCTGCGTGCCCGACCCGGACACTGGTCTTTATTTCCTTAATGTCTTTAGAAATTAATTTTTGTTTCAAATTAATAAGCTTTGGGTTTTGTAGAAAATTATTCAGAAAATGAGTTAGAGAAGAGTTTATTTCATTGTTACTTCATTGGTGAATTATTAATCTGATCTGAATGGTTCTCTTGCTGCTGGTGGTTTTCTGCCTTTTATTTATATAATTTTTTGAATCTTTTATTTCACTCAGATAATTTCTTTATTGTTCTCTTTCCTTTTCCATAACCTTTTCACATCAGGTTTAGCTTTTATGTGACTCACCCACGGGTTCTTTTATATCATCATAAGCTCTTTTGTGGTCTTCCAGGAGCACAGCAATCAGCCTGGGTTATCTCAGGTCAGTTTGGTGAAACGTGTTGTCCTCCTTTTCTTCCTCCTGGCCTGAACGGCACCATGCCTGCTGTGGCGCACAAGGTGTGCTGAGAATGGTGGTTTTATACTCCTAATCCGTTTCCTTATGCAGGAGGATCCTGTTTTTCCTAGGTTTGTAGGGTGTCACTAGATTTGCGGGTTTTCAGCGCTGAATTTCACCTGGGGAGCGTGTCTGCACACAGCCGGGATGCGGGGCGGCGTGAGGAGTTCCCGCAGTGGGACACACTCTCTCTGCTCACTCCTAATGCCTCAGTCCGTCCAGGTGGGCGACGTCATCGCGCCGTATTTCTCATCCATCTGCCCAAGGTTGGCAGAGCCAGCACTGACACCTCCATCCCCCCCGTGTGGGACCTCCGAGCTCCTGCCCTCCCATGTCCTGAGCTGACTCGGCCCACGTGCCCGGGAGAGCCAGCAGCCCCAGAACTGCTCTGCTGTGGAGTTGAGGGCTGAATAATTCTACTGCTGCTTAATAGAAGGAAACTCACTCTCCTTCAGTGTATTGCCTTAGGCTATTTGCCTCCATTAACCCAGTAATGTCCTGGAAAATGGGTTTTTTGCCACAGCTTGTCGAGCTGATAGCCAGATGCAAATAGAGATTAGCCGTGGAACACCTTACCATAACCTGCCACACAGCCCGGAGTGATTGGATGAATTAAGGTCCTCAGAGAGGCCTCAGTGATCCCACCTCCCACATCAAACAAGAAGCTTCACAGAATCACAGAATGGGCTGGGCTGGAAGAGACCTTTCAGCTCACGGAGTCCCACCATCCACCCAGCCCTGACCAACCCACCATTGACCAACCCACCATTGACCAGCCCAGCCCTGACCAACCCGCCACTGACCCGTGTCCCTCAGCACCACGTCTGCCCGGCTTTGGGGTCCCTCCAGGGGTGGGGACTCCACCACTGCCCTGGGCAGCCTCTGCCAAGGCTTCACAACCCTTTCCATGGAGGAATGTTCCCCGACCTCCATCTTAAACCTCCCCTGGCCCAACCTGGGGCTGTTTCCTCTTGTCCCTTGGGAGAAGAGACCAACCCCCCCGGCTCCCCCCTCCTTCCAGGGAGCTGTAGAGCATGAGAAAAGTCTCCCCTTATTCATATTCATCTTTCAGATTTTTGCTCTCTTCTGGAAATGGATTAGAAAATGTTTTTGCCAAATCCAAGCTGTGTCTTACACACATCCTCATGTTCCCCCTGACACTCCCTGCCCTCAGACTGTGTCCTCTTCCTCAGCCTCTACTTCCACGTCCTTCAGCCTCCACCGGGCTTTTCCCCTCATCTCCCAGCGCCCCGTTTCCCAGCCACATTGCTCATTACCTCGTGCCTTGGGGACCCAGCAATGCCCATGGAGCAGGATGGGGGCTTGCAGCCCTCCAGCTCTGGTTTTGCCCTTTCCAGGGTCCCTTTTCTGGTGAAAAGCTCCTCCTGGTGGCTGCCCCATCTCTGTACTAAACCCAACCACTGTGAGGCCAGTTCTTGATAGGATCTTAGGTCTTATACACCTGGCAAAAACCATTTAACTAAACCTGACCGAAGACTCGTGGCTTATTTTTTTATATATCTGCTAGTTTATACAAGAGAGAAGGAACCAAGAGGAAACCTCATAGTCTTCTGAAGTTCTAGGTCTCCTAGCCCTGGGCCAGAGCATCCTCTGCCAACAGCCAGCTCCTCAGAGTCTGTGGCACTGGATATGTGAAAGAACCAAGATAAATATAGTATAATAATAGAATGTTAGGCAGAGGAATAGATAGAATAATAGCATAGGGCTGAGAAACCGGAATGTCTCCTCTTCAGTGAAACCCTAGGGACCTCTTGGGGGGAGAGTGTCCCAGGGAAGACACGGTGAGGCTGAGGTGCCCAAGGCAGGGGGCAGAGGAGGGTGTGCTGGCGGCAGCACCAGGCGGTTATCAGGGAGGTGAGAGCCAGGGCAAAGTCACCAACGCACTGGCAGAACCCTGGACCCAAACCCCAGCCATTTCACAGACGGGGAGTGTCTGTGCCACGTCTGAGCCAGGCAGGAGAAAGGGCAGATCCTGAGCGGGGAGGAGGAAGGGGCATAAAAGCATAAATGACACGGGCAGGGCAAGCGGGGAAGGGATCTTCGCTATTTTCCACTAAGGAGCAGGTTGCAGGGAAATGGCAGGGAAGATTTCTGTGGTCGCCGCTGGGGTGTCAGGGAGGCAAAGGCTGCAAATGCACAGAGGAAAGGAAGGACAAGAAAAAAGGGCCCTTGTCTGAGGGCGGGTGTCAGCAGAGGGCCCCATGCTGAGAGCGGGGACGCTCAACACGCGCAGCCGTGGCCTGGGAAACGCTGCCAACAGGGAAGGAGCAGATGGTGGTAAATGATTCGGCTTAGCAAAGGGAAGAGCCAGCTGCAGAAGCCACGGGGAGAGCAACGCACAGAGAGAGGGACCAAAGTGGCAGATTCTGTCCCAGGCAGGCCAAAGGGGGCAGGCGGGGAGAAGCTGTCCCCGTGTCCCAGCCCGAGCTCCTGCCCTACACCAGCCAGAATCCGGGCAGATCCTGTGGTGCCTGCTCAGCAGCCGAAGCAGTAAATCAAATATTGAGGTTAGGGAGGGAAGGTGTCCACACCACGACAATGCACACAGAACCCCAGAGTGGCGTGGGGTGGGAAGGGACCTCTGGAGATGGTCTCCTCCAACTCCCTGCCAGAGCAGGGGCACCCAGAGCAGCTCCGTGGGAAGGGACCTCTGGAGATGANCTCCTCCTCTCCCTGGGCACCACTGGGAAAAGCCTGGCCCCATCCTCCTGACACCCCCCCGGCAAGTCTTTCCAGCCCTTGAGCACATCCCCCCTCAGCCTTCTCTTCTCCAGCCTCAACAGCCCCAAGTCCCTCAGCCTTTCCTCCCCAGAGAGCTTCTCCAGGGCCCTCAGCATCTCTGTAGCCCTGGACACAACCTGTGTCCATCCAGAAGCACCACAAAACACCCCCAGAGGAGACTGGGGCTGCAACCAGGACCCCAGCAGTGGCCCAGCCTTGGTGGCCAGCGGGGCTTTGGCGGTGCAAGTCGGTGGGGCCAGTGAGTACCCGCTCCTCTGGGGCTCGGAGGAGAAGACACAGGGATAAACCCCATCCACAAAGGATAGGGGAGGCAGGTGGGAACAAAGGACACGGGAGGCGGCGGTGGGATCAAGGCTGGCCAGTGGCACCAGTGGGGGGGGGCGGGGCCAGAGGATGTTTGTTCTCTCCCCTGAGATGAAAGGGAAGGGCAGGAGACAAACACACGGGCATAAAACCTGACCAGACCAATTAGCATTAACGAAGACAATAACCAGAAACAAACCTCGTTGGCAGCAGTAATTGGTGGGCTGTGAGGGAGCAGCAGGCACAGCTGGCGCCAATGTCACCCTGGGGGGCTTGGCATCAGCAGCGGGGGGTGGGGCATCTCCACTCTCTGGAC
>VZTM01017866.1:354774-359797 GCA_013400555.1 Jacana jacana | reverse complement strand
AAAAAGATTTGACAAACAAGAAAAACACAAAGCTTACAAGAATACTGTAGGGTCCTGGAGGCAGACCTGGTGAGAGAAAGAAGGTGCTTTTGAGGCAAATTCCTATGCAAAGTTCCTATTAGTTTGGCTTCCATGAGGCAAAAGAGGGGGCAAGACCACAAAATACAAGGGAACAGGGTGTCTACAACATTTAGGAGGAAAAAGAGAGCCATATATGAATAGCAACAAACAGGCAAGTACCAGTAACTGGAAGCTTTTTATTAGTAATAGGAAACATGGTTGAAATTCAGTCAGCCTGCCTGTTTGATAAAGCCCAAGCCTAAGTATATCCTGGTGGTAACACTGTGTAACATAGGCCTGCTTTTTTGTCTAAAAGCTGTAAAGGCAGGTGCATCTGCATCCGCTGTTCCAGTAAAGAATCCCCTCTGCGTTCCCTGCTCCTGATTCCTCTCTTTTCTCCAGCAGGAGAGACGCTGTACTGGTGATGAGGGCATGAGCCACAACACAGAGCAGCTAAATCAGAAAACAACCTTGAGACACCTGATGGGGAATATACCAGGGGTAAAGAAAAGAAAAAAAAGATCAATATTCAACGCCAAGAAGCTACATGTCAGCAAAGCAGACCAAAACTACTTTTAAAAAGCAGAGTTAAAAGAGACAGCGAGGAAGGGACGAGAACCATGCTGATGCAGCTGATGTAGTTCAAAGTAGAAATACAACAAACAAATGCTTATTTTTAAGAAGGCACTTTCTAAAAATCAGTCTCATTTTCAGTGTTTGCAACATAGGCTCGATGAACACAGCGGTGATTCTTAATAAAGTGGGCCAAAGACCAGGTTTCTGTCTTTCAATCCAGACCACCTCACCAAGTCTGGCACTACTGACAAAGAAACAACCCCTCAGTTGATCCACAGATGTGATTTAGGAGACTTAAACACATTATTCAGTCGAACTTTTAAAATCTTTTGATTTTTTTACATACCAACTGCCATGATGAATGTTACAGATTGCAGCAGAGTTTGGAAATGTCTTTGAATTAGCACTTACGTTCTGTGAGGAAAATGTGGGTCCTTACTCAAGTAACCAACAGATCAACAGCCGGACTCAGCAGATTCCATTTCACCTCCAAAAAGAATTACAGCAAATGAAAATAAAACCCCAGCAAACAACTAGCTGGTCAGTTCTTAGACAGACAAGACAGCTGAATAGTGAGTATTTCCAATACTAGCAGTGCCCAAATCAAGATTTCTGGGAGGACTATATTGGACATGTTCAAGAACAGCAGCAGTCCTCTGGGTGTGACCCATAACGAGAGTTAATTCCAGTGACCTTAGTGGTCACATATGACGTACCTGTGTGCACTTTGGAACAGAGTGCACCAAAAATATTTTGGAGGCAAGACTGCCTGGAGTTGGTACATCCACTTGGTACAACACAGCACTGTACAGAGATGCCCAGCCCGATTCCAAAAGCTCTTGAGCTGTTGGCACAGAATTATGCCTGAACCAACACAGCTCAAGTAAAATTAATTTGCTCAGACTCACGTCACCCAGATATGTCTACAGTCGCTCCTGGCTATACAACTAGCACAGCTGGTGTTCTCTTGGGGATTTCTGCATTGTGCTCTACTGTACACCACAGACATTCCAGTAGTTTGTCCAAGCTTCACCTCATGACTGATTATCACAACTTAGAGCTTAGATTACACAGCCTTGAAACACTGCAGTCACTCATGATTCACAGAATTCAAACTCTGACATCTGTTCTTCAGCTGGAGTGCTCCTGAGCACAAACCAGCACTTCTGTAACAGCAAGATCAGATGTTTTCATTTAGAGAACACAGGACCAAAAGTCATCCTGAAAAAAATTTTCATGATGCCATTTTTATCTTTGGCCTCTCTTGAGACATAGGATCTTCCCCATATTCCTCATTGTTCCACCAGGAGAGATGGGAACATGGGAACAGGGGAGATTTAGATTAGATGGCAGGAAAAACTTTTTCTCCCAAAGAGTGGTCAGGCCAAAGAATGGCCTGCCCAGGGAGGTGGTGGAGTCACCGTCCCTGGTGGTGTTCAAGAATCATCTGGACAAGGTGCTACAAGACATGGTTTAGTAGCTCAGTGGGTAGGATTGGTGACAGGAGGACAGCTGGACTAGATGATCTTGTAGGTCCTTTCAAACCTTGTGTTTCTACGATTCTATTCTATGATTTAAGTCCCAACACAGTGAACAGATTAATTTCCATCACTCCAGCAGAAATACAGAACACAAGGTCCAGAACTTCTACTTTTAGACTCTGACCTATGGGAGTGTTCCCTGCAACAACACTGAATAGAAAGCACATCTTCATTATATGTGATCTGCAACAGCAGAGGGCGAAGGACCACAAAGATGATGAGGGGCCTGGAGCATCGCTCTTACAAGGAAAAGGCTGAGGGACTTCAGTCTTTTTAGTCTGGAGAAGACTGAGGGGGGATCTGATCAACACCCATAAATACTTAAAGGGTGGGTGTCAAGAGGATGGGACCAGTCTGTTTTCAGTGGTGCCCAGTGACAGGACAAGAGGTATCAGACACAAACTAGAACGTAAGAAGTTCCACCTAAACATGAGGAGGAACTTCTTTACTTTGAGGGTGGCAGAGCCCTGGAAGAGGCTGCCCAGAGTCTCCGACTCTGGAGACATTTCAAACCCACCTGGACAAGTTCCTGTGCAACCTATTCTGGGTGGACCTGCTATGTCAGGGGTTGGACTAGATGATCTGGAGAGGTCCCTTCCAAGCCCATATCATTCTGTGAAAGGTAAGGGGTGACATAAATACCAGTGGGATCCCTATCCCTCCCTTTTAAAAAAGCATAATTAGTCACCTTACTGCAGGACCAATACAGCTGCCTTAGCAGGATCCTGCAACCTGACTGCAAGACTGCTAATGCAGCTGCTCTTGGCATCTGGGTTCTCTGATTCTTTCTGTAGCACCAAAATGTGCCCATTTTAAAGGGAGCGTCCCATGAATCCAGAATCCATGAATCCTGTGAATGAATGACAGGAGGAAATGTTAACTGATGGAGGCAAGCCAAAATTAGAAAGGATTTCCGTAAGGCAAAAGCTCCAAAGAAGCAATAACTGCTCCTGGTTCCCTTCCACATTACTCTGTCAGCCTTCTGAAGTGTAGTATGTGAAGAAAATGTGCTTGTGGCACAGGAAGGCAATGAGAAGCCACAAGTACTTACTTGAAAATAAACAAAGAGCAAAACAACACAAATATGATGAGAAAATTAATTTCAGTCTACTAACAAGAAGAAAGATCTGAGCTGGCATGAAGAATGAAATTTGAAGAATTGAGTAGCCAGCAGGCAAGAGAACCTAACTCAACTCAACCCACATTCCACTGCAGGCTGAAAGAACACTCCCACTCAAGACATGTGCCCACACAGGAAAAAGGTCATCCTTACTGGAAATATAACTCATCAGGGAGGTATAGGGATTTCTTCATCTGCTCAAACAAGTCTCTGTGCAGTAAAATCTAAATAGATTTTTGGTGGATTTATTTCAGATAAGAAGAAGCTTCTGTAACAATTATCCATTACTGCCTGGATACTGTATAAACAATTGACATCTATTTGCCTTACTGGGAATTAAGTCTTCTTTATGATCCTTTCAAAAAGTCACACATGAAAAATTTGACTGTATTACTTTTCTTTTTATAAAATCTTTGTGAGTTCTTCTCACTGACTTCTGAGGGAGACAAATATTTTATGTCTTTCCTTAAAGAAAACAACAAAAACTATAAATGTAGAAATCTTAGCAAAAAAATGTATAGGTTGAAAGCTTGAAAGCTTACAAAATTAAAAAAACGGACCTGTAATTAAATCATAATTATATATGTGATAAAAATACTAGTTTAAAATTCTTTCTACATCTGCAGGATATTTCCATTATTATCAGAGTACAGCTCGTCTTATCCTCCAGAATCCACAGCCCAAATTCTGCACTGCAGGATATCCACTTAGCACCAGTTCAGCACTTCACTGCAATGCAGTAAGGTACTGTTTTCACTCCTGACACACTAGAAGAATCATCTTATTTTCTGTTATATATTATTTTAAAATACACATATATGCTATATACATATATTTATATATAAATAGAATGTAAGACCTATAGAATCTTGTATCTAATCTATATTTGGCCATAGGATTAGTTTCCTGGCAAATCTAATGGAAGGTTATAGTAAGGTTTATTGAATAGAGCTAGCCAAAAGTGATGAAATACTTAGATTAACTTTACATAGTTATATACATGCAAATTGCACTCTCATGAAGGACTTATATGCCTGTATCTACACTAAGCACTAAAGATTGCCTGTAAAGGACTGCAGATGTCAAACATTCACAGACAGGAAATGCCAACAGAGAAGATGCTTGTGTAATCTTGAGTCAATCTACTATGCTTTAGGGCACAATCTTTGATTACGTTATTAAAAGTCCCAAGGATCTCTAGCTCTTTCAGTGCACATTATGAAAGTTGTTGGCTTACTTCAATAAGGATTAAAGCACTATTGATTACATAGTTCCACACCTTCTTGAGCATTGCCATCTAGCTCCTCACTACACAGGGAATACTCATTGCAACAGTGGATTTTTTTTGCTGTGATGCTCATCACCATAGTAATTGTTTCACAAACAAATCAATTATGTCTTCCTAATACTACATTGAGATATAACATGGGAATAGTAGAAAACCCTCAGAGGACGTGTAGAATGGAAAGTTCAATCTCAAATAAGTAAAGTCGATAACTGAGGTAGGCAAATGATTAAAGAAGAAGAGTAGTCTTAAAAACTTACAGACTGATAGACTTCACATGCTTCAGAAGTTGCTGTTTCCTCAGTTTCTTTGGCCATACTTCTATCATATACTACTATGATAGCATATTTTTCTCTTTTGACTGGATCAACTGAAGTCCATGGTAAGAGAAATGTAGATGGGACAGTTTAAAAGCATCTTCCGGCAGAGCAGATCTGGGAA
>VZTM01017866.1:327274-349774 GCA_013400555.1 Jacana jacana | reverse complement strand
CTGCCACCCTCACCAGAAAGAAGTTTTTTCTCATATTTGAATGGAACATCCTGTGTTCCAGCTTGTGCCCGTTGCCCCTCATCCTGTCACTGGGAACCACTGAGAAGAGTCTGGCTCCATCCTTCAACCCACCCCGCTCAATCTGGTCAGGACTGAGCCACAAATGTGTCACCCATGATCTTATGGTCACATCAAAGCATGTCTCTCTCATCTGACAGGCCTGAAATAACATTTTCACAGGAACTGCACTGATTTGAGTCAAATGGCATGCATGCACAGTAAAGATGACAGCAGAATTAGACTGGCTTTTGCAAGAGTGACTCTAGCTGGCCCAATTAAAAGCATTACTAAAGTCACCTGGCACTGACTATAGAGCAGACTACAAAATGAGACATAATGCATTTAATGGACACTTATTTTGGCTGCAGCTCCATGCTGGAGCCCTATGCATGACATCGTTGCTGCTGCAGTTAATGAAGTTTAAAGCTAACTCAAATATACGTATCTGGGCTACAGAGACACCACAATTTTGACGTGTTCATGTGGGCTAAATCTCACTTTCTTAAGCAATAGGGGCACTCGCAGGTGTAAATGTTTCATTTAAGAGTCACTGGGAATGGGCCAATTGGGCAGTTTACAACGTTTTTGTTTATACAACCAGCCCACATTTTCTTAGATGCTACATATTGCTTTACTGAACCTGCCCTACTTGTTAAAGCAAGCAGAAAGAGGTTGTATACACTCAGAAGTTTGAAAAATAGCTAATTATTCCCTCTATTAACGTCACCCTTCGTAGAGCCACTTTTAAGTGAAAACACACAGAACTTCAGAAAGCAGAACTGTATTTAGAATGTTAATACAAAAATATTTTCCAATCCTCTCCCTCAATTAATAAAGCTGATCTTGAAAATCTTTATACAGTGCATTTTATTCTCACTTGTACTGCATATAGTATACATCACAAACAATAATGCAATGAAGTCTTACTTCTTTGTAGTGGCATTTAGGGACTGTTTGGATTAAATATAAATTTCCTAATCACCACTTCAGTGAAAAGATTTAGCCACTGTTTTGACATGGTAGAGCATATCACAAAATATCTTGATCCTCACTTACTAGATTTACCCAGCAATGTCTTGGGTAAGCAATCACAATACACAGACATCTGTTATCTTTCTTAGTCAGACAACTCCAGGGGGAAATATTATTATACAGTGAGATTTTCAAAGGTAGAAAGGGAGTGAAGTATTTAGTTAATACTGATTTTCAGTCAGATGTCTAAGTGCCCTTTGTGGCTTCCAAAATTCTCTCACACATATGGTATGTTCTAAAACAATGAAACATCCTCATCTGAGACACTGACCCATTCTGGCCAGTATCAAAAAAAGGTAACATACACATGAGGGGGTTCAGCAGTGTAATGACAGGGGCACGGACAGCGGTAAAAAAAGAAATAAGGGCATGTCTGGGAATTTGTCTTCAAGAGGAAAGAAATATAGGCTAACATGGCAAAGATTTAAGTAATGTGGAATATAACTCAGCCACTGCTTTTTACCCTTTTCTTTAAAACAAAAATATTGTCTCACCCAATGAAATAGAAAGACAACATCTCCCAAAGGCCATCTTTTTTCAGGCTTTTTTCCACAATAGTGCATTGATCAATACTTACCCCTGACAGTGAGAAACTGAAACTTGGAACCAAAGAAAATAGCATTGTTCCTTGGATATAAATATGTCAGTATTTATTTTTAGTACCACTGCAGCGACCACACGTTAAGATTTCAATAATCAAGGAGCTTCACTTTTCTGTGGCTTTTTGTAACATGTTCCCAAAACCTTACACCCTACTGACACATTTTCAATACCATCTCTGTGGTCAGTGGTGTTTCATGTTTTCAACAGTGACAAAGAAGAAAACATAAATATTGATAAAGTTTGCAGGTAATGATGGATGGAGAGCTGAATCGTAGCAAGAATAGGCCATTTATACCCAGTTAAAGAACAGATATAAAGCAAGCCAAACATGCAATCATTTATCTGGGACAGAGTATAAGTAGCCATATTTATAGGATTTACTGGAAAGGAGTAATTCTGAAAAGAATGTTAGGGTTATAACAGGTAGCAGATAGATAACTTAATAACCTGTGCCATGCTGTGGCTACAAGAGTTACTAAAATGGCTCTTCTGATGCATCAGCAAGGAATAATGGGGTAGACCACTACTGGAATACAGATCTTTGGGACCTCCTTTCCAAGAGGCTTAGATACTTGTCTGTCTTTCTTCCTCCAGAGGAGCTAAGTGTCCTTATTTTGAAGCAAGCAAATGAAAAGTCTGTATAAAAGAACAGTACTTACAAGATAAATACGTGTGATTACATGCTTTAAAGCATTGTGGAATTCTGCCTTTCTGGCTATTCTTGGAAACAAACATGCTTTTAAAAGAAAATTTAGTAGAGTGGAAGTTAGGATGTGCTTTCTTGAAATAAGAGCAAAACAACAGAACCAACTTATTTTTCACAATTTCAATCTACCAAGAAATATCACAGTTTGCTGGGATGTCACAGAAGACCTGATACACTCATCTATATAGAATACTGCTGGGCAGGGTGATTACTACTATATACAGATCTAGAGGGTTCCCTGTTGTCAGGCAGATTGTTGTTGAGAATTTTAGGATGCTTAGAGTAGTTTAATTAAAGAGAAGTGCTGGGAGCATTGCAAGGCTATAAATTCCTCCCTCATAGCTTATGGGGCTCAGTGCTGGAACTTTCCATATGTCTGTTTTTAACTGGCATAAACTTATTTTGACCTTAATCAGCATTTTAGACTAACATTACACAGGGAGGAGAAAGAAAAAAAAAGGAGGGGAGCAGTTATTAGTCAAAGAGGTTTGCTGTAAGACATGTATAATGGAAAGATCAGCACTCCTGATTTATCCACTGGTATGTTAAAAGATCCAAAAGCAAAGACGGCATGGCATTTTATAATCTAACTGTTCTGCAAGAACATAAATTAATACACATTTTGCAATCAAACCAGCAAGCACTTGAAGAACAGGTTTGTTATATCTATAGGTATCAAATATCATAAAACACATAAATTAACAAGTCTGTAGATTATTAAATGACAGTTGAGATGCCAGCTTTCCTTTTTTTATCATGGAAGATATTCCCAGGATCTATGACATCTGTGGTGGCTAATCCCCCCTAGAGAAACTGACATTAAAAGGAATTCACACTGTGGTAAAGCCATACACCATTACAATGTTAGCTATGGGTTTCCAAAGCTCTCCTGAATTCTAGGCTGTGGAGCAGAACATGAGTGAAAAATGACAAGGTCGGTTTCCATATTTGCATTGCAAACAAGAGCTTTATAAACTGTGACTTTGAACCACTTCGCTGTGGTGAAGCTTTCCAACATCTTTCTCAGGGAAAATAAAAAACATAATAAAATTCTATATGCTGCTCTTCTCATCTGGTATCCAGAATGCCTTGTGTCTTTCAAGAAATACTTATTTCCAATTCCTACCCACATCATTTTCAGCATGTGAATTAAAAGTAATTTTTAAAATTTGATTAAATGGGAAGGTATCACTGGGAAATATCACTGTAATCTCCACAAACTAATTGTGTATCACAAATTTATACATTATTCACAACAACTTTTCAGAGAAAAGATGGCTAAGAACAAGGAATTAACAAATCCACTTCCTGCTCCACTTAATCCCAGGTAGTTAAGAAGTGTGGTCTTGCTTCCATTCCTAAGTCATGCTCTGCTGGTCTTCCATTCCTAACCTCATCCTGTTATTGCTTCCTTTCATAAACCCCTCAAATGTAACCACTTCTTTCATTCCATTGCTGGTAATGACAGTACCACGATTTTTCTTTTTCTATCTTTCTATCTTTCTATCTGCCTTTGGGCTGCTAATCTTATACCTCTGCATTTCCTCATTCTGACTTCATTAGATCCTTGCTGCGCTATAAACCTTCCAGTACCAACTAGCTCAATGAGTGACTTTTCCTTTTGGATAGAAGGGTCGATGATTCCACCATCATTCTCCCAGAAATACAACCTACGTAATCGCAGCGCAAACTATTCTTCACTGTCACAGGAGCAACGAGAAGAAACCCAGAAACTAGCAGATCACTTGATAGAAGACTGCCCTTTCAAACTGTGACTTCATTTGTCCTTTCTTCGCATTAGCTGCAAACAGCTGCCGCTTGCAAGGAGCTGGGGTAGCAGCTGTAAACAAGCAACTATAAGGGACAGGCACTGTGAAGGAAACAGGCAAATACCCCAGAAGAAACTGTGTCAGTAAAACCAGCACTGCTAGGGAATCCAACTGAATTTGCATTCAACACTTGCCTCTGCTAGAAAGGTTTCAAATAGGAAGCTATTTCTGCTCCATTACTTTTAGAAATGAAAGGGACATGACCTTTAAACATCTCATCCAAGGAACTGTAGGGCTCAAGCTCATTTACAGCCCAGGACTAAGCCTTTATAGTGGTATGGCAGTAACTGCACACACAAAAACATCCAAAATACTTCATTTCTAAAGCATTAATCATACTTTGCACTAGCCTTGAAACACAGCATTCTTTCATTCAAAATAGCATAGCCAAATTAATACTACATATTTTTACTTTGCTGCTGTGATGAGAATAGCAATTACTATGTAGTCTCCACATATTTGGTCAAAAACTCTCACTCTTTTAAAAAGGAACATTTTATACTAGCTTATATGACAGTAAAGATACAAATGAGAACATTCTATAGCACAATATTTACCTCATATAAGTTAAATCACCCATTATGTCTACCTGAATTGCAATATTCTCCTATCTTTATATATTCATATCTCAGTAGACCTTTAGCTTTCCTTCAGTATGTCCAATAATGTTGCAATGGGTGCCTCACCATGCACTCTATAATATCTAGGATAAAAGGATAATTAATTAGCACTGAGGAGAGAGAGAAGAAACTTCAACAGAAAGCTCAAAATAAGTAAAATGAAGTTTCCGGTTACATCAGAAGAATCACATTTAAAGAAAGGCAGAGATATGCCATTCTAAAAGAATATAAACAGTGGAAATAAAACACTGACACAATTTTTTGGCCCCCATAGTCACCTAAGAAAGGAGACACTTAGTTCTGGTGGTAAACATCAGAATTACAGCTCAATCCTAGCAATCTCTTCTCTATTTTTTTTCTACCTTCCCTGATACTATCTACTTCAACAGTATTCTGTCCCATTACCCTGAGTTCTTTACGCTGCCTCAAGATAAAATGAACACACTCAGTGTTTCTCAGAAATACGAGAACTGTTGAGCGCGACAGTCCAAGTGAATCGGTGGTGCCCCAAAAGCACCTGCCTTACCAGAAACACACCAGCCACTCAGTGCAGAAACTCTGAGATGGAAAAATTTCTGAAGTTTTAAAAGCTTTAGCTTTCTAATGGGAACTGATGTAAATCACATTTTGAGTCATTGAAAATATGATTAGGTAAAGGAAAATATTCTGAGCCATAACATCACCAACATAAAAAGTTGTAGCCCCATTCTGGTTTATATTTAGATGGCAAGGTATTTTGATTAAGGACTGTCTTTCTGAAGGTAGCTATAATACCTAGCACTACAAAGCCTTCACCCCTATAACAACAAAGCAGTTGCCAGACTATGTATCAGACAGACAACCTTTTAATATGTTATACTCTCATGTTAATCAAAACAAAAAATCAGGTGTGAGGCTATCAAAATCCATAAAAAAGCAGGAACAGTTGTCACATGAACAGGAAATCCAACAAGCTGCTACTATCAGTCTGATAATCACAAAGTATAAGAAATAGTTTATTCTAGATGACGGTGGCAATGTTTTCTCTGTGTGATCAATATGGATATAAATCCACCAACTAGATTTTCCCTACTGTTAGGTAAATATGTATCTTCTTGTGGAACTAAGATAATGAAATATGGAACTTCAGTTCTGCAGAGAGGCTGTAGTTCCTACATTATCAAATCTGAAACCATGTCAGATATCCTTGCATTGACATCCAAATCTCAACTCTATGCAGTATTGCTAAAAAACCAATTCTGACCTAAATGCTGAATAATACCCTCAAATAAAATGAGCCAAAAGGGAGGCAGAACAACACTGATATTCCAAGCGGTCTGAGCTGTACACAAAAGACTCGCAGTTGTCTTCCCAAGGTCTTTAGGTGCATGAGACAGGCAGGCATTCAAGCTCTTCAATGCTGTAATGGCTAAAATGTTATGCTGAAGATCAGGCAGCTCCCTAGGAAAGAGGGTTTGACCTGCTGGTAGTCTTCTAAATTGCCCTTTGGCTCGCAGGTACAGTAGCCAATCACCTGCCAGTCTGCGAGCCGCTTAGCAGCCATTTCTTCATGGGAACAGCTGAAAGAGGCAGCTTCTGTGCCCAACACAGGTTCTGCAACCCTAAAGTTCTACAAGTTGGGCCAGGTGGACTGAGGTTTTCCCTCATGTTTGAATGCTACAAGCAGCCTGAAGATTTTTGGCAGCCACATACAACTATATAAAAGCAACTTGAGGCAGCCAGAGGCAAAAAAAAAAAAAATTAAATGTAGACAGCAGGAAAGTCAAGGACACAGGAAGAAAGGCATGGTAATACATCCCCGAGAGAAAGCAAGAGAGCAAGTGCCCTTCCTAAAACAAAGGAACTAGAAGCCAAGAAATTATTTGCTGCCATTTGCTCCCAACCATGTTTAGATAAGCAGTACAATTTGTACTATCTGTGAATAAGGAACTGCTTTTGCATCTTTCCACATAAAATTTCTTCTCTTAGCAGAAACCACCTATAAAACTCTAAACAACAAGTAACAAAGCTCTTACTCTATTAATAGCCTGCTATTATATAGTACCAGTTGTCATCAAGAATACTCAGTGTGCCAGTCACTTGGAGAGAAACAGAGCCGTCGTAAAACGTTCAGCAAGTGGTTGCATGGCTAGAAAAGGACAGTGACACATAAAACTATGTTTGGCTGGAAATAAACAGGCAAGAAATATAACCAAATTTTCTATGGACACCAGAAACTCCTACAAATGTTCTTACTAAGTACCCCTGTAAATGGCCAACAATCTAAGTGTTCTAATATATTTATATACTTTATTTTAAAAAGAGCGATACGATTTGTCATTGCACCTGCAGGGGATGTAACACAGGATTCACACTGAGGTTACTTCACCATATTCCTTCAGGAAAATTCCTTTATCCAAAATACATACTGTGCCCACTCTAATAATTCAGATACCTACTCACTAGCACTGGAACTCTCCAGAACTACTCCGTTCACGCAAACCCTGCCCAACCTTCCCTCCTGCTCCTTTATGTCATATTGAAACCTAAAAAATGGCCTTACCAAAAAAATCTCTGTTTGGTGGACATCCTTACAGCCTCTGCATCATGCAGCTCTTGGAGTGTTTGGAACTGTTCTCACAAACAATGTTATTCTGTGTTTGGTTAAACTGTGCAAAGTCTTCTGTATTCTTAGGAAACCATATTCCCTTGGTCAAGCAAACAAGATCCATCACTTGTAGTTACACTGACCAGCAGAGTTCTGCATGAGTAGTCCCCATTAACAAATGTCCTTCCACCCAAAAGCTAATCAGTGGGATTAACCTGAGAAAGAAGGTTGACATTATTCAAAAGTATTAACTAGGATCTGTGCTAAAATTAAAAAGAACACAACAACCCAGAGGTCCAAAAGAGTTGCCAACATTTTTCCCTTTCGTCTGTCCTCTAGAGGAGGAATCAAAACTGAACTGTAACCAGGAAACCAACATAATAGCATGAACTGAAGTTTCTTTCATCTAAAATGACCCAAAATGCCCTCCTGGAATGGAAAAAAAAGAAAAAAAGGGGAAAAAAAAGAAAGCTTGCCTTCCCACACTACTGCTAAATCTCTGGGTTAAAAATCCATGCAAATCTAATGCAATGAAGAAATGTGATGAAAATGAAATTAATGTACTTTTGTACATTTGAGGATTTGGAAGAATCCCCCTTTCTTTTGAACATATAAAATGAAAAGATCCACAACACCCAGAAGGCTGTGAATAATTATTTTTACTAACAGGACTGCCAGAAATTTTTAAACACTTACTAAGCACAAGATTTCAAGATTAAAAAAAAAATTAACTTTTAAGTTTTTTTCCCCAGATTCCTTTCCTCAACAGACTTCACATAAAGAACTTATTTCAATTTTCCCCTCTATTAAAAATAAATGACATTAATAAAGCCAAAAAGAAGGCATTTCTATTCATCTAAATTCTGCAAGGAAGCATATTTATGCAGATGGATGTGGTAGTGAACAGTCCGAATCATTCAGAAGGGTGGCTGTGGCACTTCAGATTTGGCCTTTCTTGAGAAGTAAACAATAAGCTTGATTCTGCTCCATTGAGTTACTGATTGCATAGGTGTCACTCAATGGCATATTTTCACAGTTCATACAAAATACACGTTCATCTTGTTTCTTGTGAACTTTCAGTAGCTGGAGTTCTGCATTAGTCAGTGGCAAAGGAAGGCTGCGGAACTGAACTCAGAATTATTTATCATGAAAGCCAACAGAGAGCTCAAGTTCTGTTGTTTGCACTGAGGTAATCTTCAAGTAACATGATTTCTAGAACAAAATTGAGTTCTGGGTGAATTGGGGCTAAAATACTGCAGGAGTTGTGCTAACAAATAACTGTAAAATAGTCTTTTTCCCCTTGTGGGCTCAGCTAAACTCTTCAAGGAGGCAACATTTAACTGTTTGCCAACTACAGCATTTCTGAAAAGAAACAGTGACCCTGCCTATTTTGCTCTTCTCTCTTGCTGGGCAGAAAATCTTGCTACCAACTTCTGATCTCTAGAACATGCCAGTCTGGGCTGTGAAATTCCCAACTACCGAGCCAGACATGAGAATTCAAGTGTTTTTAACCTTTGTAAAACCTGCTCTCAGTTCTCTTACATAGTAGCCAAGATGGTGGTACAACAAAACCAGAAGCTCATCCTGGCCGCAAAGCACCTTGAACCTTACATGCACAGAATAAGCTTTCTTGGTTTAAGGAAAATAACATAAAGACTATAGTCAATGCATGTTACAATCTAATACAAACTGGCTTGAAATCTATTAACAGAGCCCATGAAAAGTCTGACCTTATTTCAAGGTGTGAAGAATCATTCATTTAACTTAAAACTTTACTATTTAATTGACTGCCTGTTGCCTGTGACAAATCATCACATTTATACCCTTACTCCCCAATTTATCTGAATCAGACAGGAGCATACTCTAGCCCATACTCAGCCATACGCTGCTTCTCCTTGGTTATAAATGGGAAGTCTCCAGGTATCTACCTGGCTTGTACAGCCAGGTGAAACTTGTCAGTGAAGAGCTGCTGAAGAACTAAAGCAAAAAATGTCCGTAGTCAAGGATCACCCGTGCTATAAACTCCATCGCTATAAAACGAAATGTACTTGAAGGACATTCAAGTCAACTATTCACCTGTGTAAACTAGGTGAAAATTACAGCACTGTAATCTGGATTTCAATTCCAAATTTACCCTAGAAAGAAAAACACTCCATTTTTAAAAATCAGTTTGTGAAGGTGTATAAATAAGCCTCCATGATAGAACGCTACAATTTTACTGAAAGTCTGAAATAGCCCGGGGAGACTGCTAAATACATCATCCTGCTAAAGAAGCGCTTTATTTTTGTGAAATGCTTCAACACTACAGAGATATTGACAGGAGCATCAGAGCCTAAGGTAAATAAATATTGTCTCCCTTTTTAGAAAGCTCTTTGCTTCATGTTATCTTCATCGATTATAAATGCTCAGACTCACTTAATGCGTTACAACTTTTCCACCCCACACCCCCACACCCCAAATAAAGCTAATTTTGATCATTTCAGTGGAACGGACCATGACACCTCCAGGCAGGTAGGAAGGTGTTGAAGCACCACTGAGATGGGCATCAACAAGCAGCTGTAGAACATCTGCAAGTTCTTGTTAAAGACCAGAGCCATACCTAATCTTTACATATCCAAGAGCAGGATAAACCAAGGAATGGTGATCTATGTATCTAGCAGGTTTTTTCTGTAGCTCTCCTGAACATAGTATTTGCTTAAGTGGGAAACAGCAGAAAAAGCAGAAAATAATCTAAAACCAACTAGAATAGAGCTATTCTACTTCACATCTTTCCATTTTTAGCAGCTATTATCATTTCACAGAATGGGCTGTTACTTTTTGTTTATGTTTAGTGTTATAAGTCTTTCAAGATCATGTCTGGGCAACAATCTAAAATAAATGAATATACTCAGCAAGAGATGACAGAAAACAAAAACAGTGAAGCGGAAACATGTAATACTAATTATAAAATAAATAGTTCATGAACTTGGAGAGAAAAGCAGTGTAACAAAACGTTTGTGTGAGATTTGGGGTCAGGCTATACTTCTTGAATCGTCTTCTCTCAACAGAGCTACGACCCCACTATATAATGTGTGCTTAAGCCAACTGGTCCCTGTCATCAGAGGCGCCCTGATCCATGCTGGCTCCCTATCCGTGCTGGGCCTCTGTCCCTTAGCTCTGACTGGAAGTTCTCATTCCACCACTCATTGACAAACTTAATCAAATACGGAGCATCTTAAAGGACTACTGCATAAACAGTAACTTCATTTTTATTGTATGGCATACAAACAAATGAATTAAAATACCTAAACAATATTTACTTATGTTAAGAAACATTATTAAACATCCCAGTATATGGAAACCTTTAAGAATTCCATGTAAGAAATCTCAAAAATTGCACACCCTCCTTTCTCCTCCTGCCCCAAGGAAATAACAGCAAACATCAGCACCAACGTTCCACATACGGTTCTGCTCTGGAATTCTGAATGCTGACTCTCAAAGTCATGCTTAACTGCTATCTTGAATTGGGGATAGAGGACCTGAAATAAATATTATCAGTTTTGTCTGCACTCTTCCACTGCATATCCCCAAAGCATCATGCTAGCTTGTAGTTGACCATCAGGGGACGGGGGAGGAAGCTGTTAAAATAGAAGCTGTTATAAATCTTAGGTAGAGTGGCTCCTACTTTAACTATGCTGATTCATAAAAATTAAGATGTGACAGCAACACAGACCAACAAAAAATTCTGCAGAGACTGCCCACATCATTTCTGTCTTCACTGCTGCCTTAGCTAGATGAACTGATAAGGACACAAATACAGGTTCCTTTTGGTACAGATATTTATAGATACTTAATAGATATAATGATGATGACAACAACAACAACAATGAATAGATACTTAATATCCCTTCACCTTTTGTAACCTATGTATACTCACACCAAGTGCAAAGTTACTGACTTCTCTTCCTTTTTGGCCACGAGGTTGACTTAGCAATACACCTCTGGAAAAAGTAGTTTCAGTTTTCATGAGAGTGCTTTTTGCTGCACCAGCATTATCCCCTTCCCATGTTCTAAATCATTAATTATGTCAGCATAATAATGAATCAAATCAACACACAAAACTGCAGTGTTTACCTGGTGTAAACGTGCTCTGCGAGTGAAATTAGACTTGCTAAAATGCACATAAATCTCTCAATTTATACACATCACTTAGTATTCTTAAAAGTACGTGTGTACATATTACAAATGAAATGGAGCTCAGCACAAAATGAAACAACGTTGGACCTCCTGAAAGTTCCATGTCCAACAGAAATTTTTACATGCTGTAGGAACACCACTTTTATTATTATTTAACCCTCCATCCATTTGCTAATCCTTTTTCATCAAGTTTTGCTTGCTGGTTTTCTCATAACAGCAACGGAATTCCACAATTTCAATTATCTGGGAGGTTTTTTCCCCTGTTTGCTCCACATGCAAGGACATGCTTAGCTATGCTCTTTCTTTCTAAGCAATTCCTACAAACCTTGCTATTTTCCTCCATTTCTTCCCTGGATAAGGTAATTTTGTGAAACAAAATAATTTATGAATATTACCTGTCCAGTTTCCCTCATTGGTATGTAAATATGTATTTTTGCTCTTGTGACGGCTCAGATCACTGGTAAATTTAGTCAGATTGACCCCAGCATTTCCTAACAACTACAATCAGACTGATAAGAATTTGATGATCTTGCAGCCTACTGATGAAAACACTTATTTAAATTACAGTCTCATTGATTTTTGCTCCTTCTCCCTACTAAAAGGCAAGCATATAAATGGGGGGCAAGAACTGAGGTAATAGAAATGATACAGAAACGGCTTCAAATGGTATTCATCAGTACTTCAGTTAAATATCCCCCAACCACCTCATTCACAGTGGTTTTGGTGTGAGCATCTTTAATCATTTTGCACATCCCAAATAGTTTCTATGATTTTTTGACTTCTGTGTGCTGGTAAAAGCAGTGACAAGACAAAAAAAACTTTAGTAAGTATTATCATAAAATATTTATTTTAATTTAAACAGAAAAATAAGCAACTTCATTAGTAATCAAAACATTAAGACTAATAAAAACACTGTAAATTTTATCTTATTTTATCCTGCAATCATTTTCCAAATGATATTTGTTTATAACAATAAAAATAGGAATGACAAAGTGCTAGATAAGAACCTTTTAGGCTGATTAAATAAACCCAGTGCTATTTTATCTTGAAAAAGCCATAAGCCTTGCAAAGAAAATACTCATTAGTAATTTGAAAACCATGTTATGCTACACTTGCATTTAATAAGGTAACAATTTACATTTATGCAGTACCTTTTATCCCAAAGCAATTTACAACTTACAGCTGGAGATTATCACTTCATCTCCAGTGAAACTTGGCAACTGTGAAGTGCTGCTCTGTACTATAAAGCAAGAATTCTGGTAGGTAACAACAAATACAAGGTTTCACTTGAGTAAGTCTGACTCTTATATTTATGCCTCCAATTAAATCAAGCAAAATTGTTAAATTATTTTTCTGAAGTTGCACTGCCTTTTTTATCTTGGATCCACTTGCAAAATGAGAAACAGGTTCCTTGACAAGAAGAAAACTATTTGCAACACCCCCTTATAGATTATCTGAAACAAACATTTCCAGCAAAGACTGAAAGTGCCATCTAATGTATGGCATCTTCCTTCAGAGAAATAAATGTTCAACAAAAGGATGTAATGTCAGGCCATAACCATGCCATCACACATTTCAGTTGCCTAATGCAATCCTATGGAAACTTTCATAACCTGTTAGGATAGGCAATTTTTAGAATTAGTAGTCCCCTTTAGAGAAAGGAAGACCACAGAAGGGAAAGAAGGGCTTACAAAAACCTACACAAAAAGTCCATTCCAATTCCAAGATCAGAATCTGATTCTTGCCCTGGGGCCTACAGAGAGCTGTAATACAGTTAACCTTCTACTGGAGAGGGAAACAAGGAAATCACTGCAAGATGAGGCAGCTCTCCTGGGAACACGTTGGCCACAGAACCAGACAGATCACTGATCTGATTGATTTCATCTCATAGGATACATTAAAATGCTAAGAGAAGTGGCCATATTGTTGTTTTCATGTTTTAAACTAATAAAAGAATAAGTAAAGCACTAATTGATCATCTACTGTGAAAAGACTTGGAGAAATCCTTAAAGCAGGAATGTGAATACCCTGTCAGAGTAAATCATAAAGCACACATTTCCACATATATCTTGGAGTGAATCCTTCATGCAGTCTGACAAGGCCATTTTGAATTGATCACATCCAGTTCTTCTCAGACACTCATGCATAAACACTCGGTACAACAACATTAATGAACAATGACATAAGGAATTTAGGTCTAACCAAACAGACTCCATCTCAACAGTTACATGCTTAAATCCTTAAACTCCTTCCCCAACTCCCTTGAGCAAATAAGTTCTTTTCTTCTTTAAAGGTGATAAAAAAAGTATTACATAATTGTTATTTAATAATTTTTTTCAGCAAACCCTCCCAATAGAAGAGAAGCATAGTAAAGACAAGCATTATAAGGGTCCATTGGAACTGCATTCCTCCCTACAGATTACACCATCTCCCCTCCATCCCACATCAGACTAGCTATTCACAAAGCCTTTGGAAGAAATAAAATCAGTGCAGAGTTCTAGTAAATCAGCCTAGCCAGACAAATCTCTCATAGCTTTCATTTCATTTACTTTCATTTCCCTTCTACTACTGTCAACTTTCTCATCCCTGCCAATCTTTTCTAAAGACTCCATATTCTTCTGAGGGTCTTCAGGAAAAAATAAAATTAAAATTAAAAATAAAAATAAATAATAAAACAGAAGTTTAAAACAGAAGTTCTTAGTAATTTCTACATAGTAGTAACTTCAACATAGTAATTTCTAAGAGATTCATAGCTTGCAACTGATTCTTAGCATTGGATAAATATTTGAAATAGTATTCTTTTGGTTACATACAATCAGCAATCAGCAGTCAAGAGACCCTACAATACACTCTGTTTATGCTGCCCTCCCCGAGGTTCTCACAGGAGTTACAGAAGTATGCTACAAACTGTGTGTTTCCCCGCCCGCACTACTGCAACTTAAGGAGACCGATTATCTGCCATCTGGCAAAGTTAAAAATATTCCAGGTCTAATTTATGTAAAAATCTGTGGAATACTGAAGGTATTCCAGGAGAACATGATCTGGGATGTCATCACCCATACCAACAAGCATGATCAGCCATCGCTGATGCTGTCTGTCTCCTGAAGCACAGTATACTCCATATTGATTAAAAGAGTAAGCCTCTCCTTACAGCTCTTACAGTCTCCATGTGAAGTTCTCACTTCAACCATACATTCTGAATTCACAGAGAAACATAGTATGTTATGTTATTTATCTGTGACACAGGTAAATTTACCTAAGCCAAGCTCCCAGTAGGTTAGTACCCACTTGGACACTACCCTGGTCACTTGTACTTAAAATTAGCAAGTACCTACTACTTCTTTTAGTACCTAGATTTGGTACAATCATCAAGGACAGGGCTAAATCATATCTTCAGTTTAATCTGAACAGGCCAGGCTTAAGCTCTTCTTAAATTTTACTTCATTTCTAGGCTGTAGGCTAAAAAGCCAAACCAAATTCAAGCCAAATACAGTGAAAATATCTTTATTTTTTAACTGTTATTTTGATGTTTCTGTCAAAGAGGAATGGAAACTTCCTCTTTTTTCCTTTGTTTTTTCTTTCCCCTCAGAAAAGAAAATTCTGATTACCATTTCAGAATAATGGTTTCAGTAAAACTGACATTCCTTAGTGGGCCTCACTTAGCATGGAAAATGTTTACTCCTGCTAGAATTTGCAGAGCAGCATTATACTGATTCTTTTATCCTCACTTTTCTCCCCTGACATGAACACCAGTGCATACAGTATAAATACAGTATAAATTTTTGTCTCTGCACACTCTGCTCTGCAGCCCCTGTGGCATCCTGCTGAGCTCAAACATTTTATACCTGCATAAAAGAAGATTGAACTAAAAGGCAATGGGAGGCTGGACTTTTCATTCTTCTTACTGCATGAAAAAAAATAAGTGGTATTCACTGCATGAGTGTGCATGTGTTTCAGTATCACCATGCAAACTCAGCTGGACCTTTGGCAGGAGAGCATACTGGACTGTTGCTGCTCATTGCCCCTGCTTTCTCGCCACAGGTAGTGGAGGTCAATGTATCCCCCAAAGCAGCGCAATGCCAGAGCTTCTCCCAAGCTTCTCACTCGTGGATAAAACAGAAAGAGTTGAGGAGAAGTTGCTGCACTTGTGAACGTGAGGGATGCCAGACTCTAGCAGATGAAAACTACTGAAGTCATACACAGGGAGGGCTGTAGGTTCCATGTGGCCCTCTCAATTTTTAAATCACAGATTTTGAACTGTGAACTGGTTCAGGATTTCTGAACCAACTAACAGACCATTAGCTTGAACACAAACACCCTCAGTAAGGGCCAAGTTAAAACCAGAACTTATCCTAGAAAACGTACTTGACTGCCTGCTTGAAATTAAAGGTCTTTAAAAACTAATTGTTCGTGGTAACGTCTTGTACTGTGTTTAATCAGATAATAAGCAAATAAAAAAAGGTCTGTTAAGTACACTTCCTTTACTTGAACATGACAGATTCGTTTTCCTTTGCATATTACACCACCAAGTGGCCTAATGCTCTTATTTTTTTTCTGTTCCTATGTGTTTCCTCTAGAGACACCACTACACAAAACAAAATAAAACTAAAATGCTGAATTGCTACCTAAAATAAAAAATTAATCAGAGCATAATCAAGAGATTCATCTAGGTACTTGTATTAAACTTTCTGCTATTATAGCTTACAAGTGCAAATTTAATACAAGTGTAAATTTGATTACCTGTTTCTCCTTTTACAGCAACTTAAAACTTATCAGGAAAACATTCGTCTCCACTTTTATTTGGGTGTTACATGTGTCTAATGGAGTAGTGGGATGCATCTGCTATGAACACAGGCATTTTCAGATACCTCATTAAATTCTAAATACGACATAAGAAATTAAAAGATACACTATGGAAAAAAAATGTTTTAGGACTTCATATAAAGTCTGGCCAAATATGTGATTCAAGGAAAGTCAGAAGAGACTTGTAGTATCTCAATTGAACAAGCAAAGTTTGCATGTATTTGAAATAAGCAGGACTGCAAACACAAGTGAGGGTAACAGCATTACATATCAATCACTACTAAATATAATTTGGTTACATCTCAAAAAAAAAACACTAGGTTGCACCCATCAGTTAAAAGTAGAGGTCGACCTTTCCATCCTTGTTTGTAATGCCCACTCTTACCCTGATACCAGATGGCATGGCTTTATCTGGAAACCTGCTCCCTATTTAGACACCATTTAGCTCACTAGAGCTATAATTTTTATGTTAAAATAATGTATGCCTTAAGCTATCTTACCGAGAGAATCTTATTAAGAGTTAAATGCTCCCCCGATCCTGAGGGAGACATTTCTTCCAATATAATTACTGCAAATGCCAAGAAAAGCTTTGGACCTTGTTTCAAGCACTGTAGACAATCAGTAGCCATGGATGCAGGAGTTGCATAGGTCTGAACTAGACATGCACAGAAGTAGAGCTACTTCCCTGCTATGTGGCTAGAGGTATACAGCAATCACAGAAGGAAGCTTCTGTTCCCCATTTGTTCCAGGAAGTCCCCTCAGTGACAGCTGCTTCCCTAAACAGCTTTGAATAAGCTTGAAGAAGAGGAATATAACTATTAGGCAAAGTATATAACTATTAAGCAAAGTAAACAACACAATGGGATGCAGATTTCATCTGTACCCACCCAGGTATACAAGCGTGATTTCCTTTCAGAAAGGTCTACCTAAATGGAAAGAAGGGGAAGAGGGAATGAAGATGAAACAGGCAGGGCTGGAATGAATCAACATAGCAGACAAAACTCTGGATTGAAAAAAGGCCTCTGCCAGTAACATCTCTCCTCCCTAAGTAAACTGCATGCTGCAACTGCTATTCAGGTTTCTCCCTTTTTTTTTGCTCCAAACCCTCCACTTGGCTAGGAAGAAGGAGAGATGAAGGATAAATGCCATTTGTCCCTGCATCTCCACTCGCGAGGGAAGCTATGTGGACCCAGCTGAATCCTGTTTAATTTTCCCAACCTGTGCAGCAATAGCAGCCAAGAACCAAGGTCATAAATGTTTAAATTTCATGCAATTTCATGCATGTCTAGCAAAACTTATGCTATTTTAGTTCAGAGGTGTGCAACAAGGTATTTCTTCAGGTGTATAAAATCACTTCAAAAGAGAGTTATTAAAAGAGTTGCCCACAGGACTTGCACCAGGTCAGAGGAAGTATATTTACAAAACACAAACTTATACAAATAAATACACACATCTAACAGGATGATCAGTGTGACTGCTCTGCAGGCAATAAGGTAATAAACCATAATTAGGATTTAATTACAACATTACAAACTTGTTAGAAGTTTATTCCAGTCTGAAGAATTCTTGGGGTAGAAACAGATATTTACCTATGAGTAAATGAATTAGGTTTACTTTTCTTAGACAAAGTGCCATCTCTTCACCACTAATAATTTACGTTGTCTTTCCAAATGAGATTTACCCCCCTCACAATATGCAGCACTTCAGTGCTAAAGTTAAAAAGAGAAAATGCATCATAATGATGAGCTGGTCTATTCAAGCTAAGGGAAAAACTCCCACCCGCCACACTATATTCTGTCAGGTCATATGCGCGTGGAAAAGGCCCCCGTCCCCTTAATACTCACAGAATCACAAAAACTGACTCTTTCAGCTAAGGAATAACTGATTTACAAATATTGAAAATAATACATGAATCAATAAAACACTAGATACTACATTCTTTACTTCAGCCAAATGTGTTTGGATATTTTTAGGAAGGTATGCTAGTGTAAAATTCTGATTTTAAGTACATATATGTCACAAAAACTGTTTATCCCAATGTTTCTGTGTGCCACAGACTGCAAACCAAACCTGCTTATGAAAAACTCCCAGTGACTTTAGCATCCCAAGCTCCTACATGCTTGTGCACTCATGGAAACCTTCCAAAGAGTTTAGTGCTCTTTCCTCCTGTACCTATTCCTCCCGGGCTACACTAGTGATTAAAGAAACAGGATTTCACCAATGTTAACACATTAAATTATATTGATTATACTATATACACACTGATCAAGTCAAACCCACGAATTACTGTGCTTATTGCAGCCTTCTTTGGGAAAAAAAAAAGTATTACCATTTAAATAATTACATTCTTTTATGTCTAGTTAAATGAATATACTCTAATATGATCTTATGCTGTCCATAGGTCACAATCCAAGTTCTTTAAGACACAGAAGAAGGTACATGTGAAAGTACTTGGGCGTCGATTTCCAAACATTTTCTCTATCGCTCTTAGTGGCTAACAGTGATAGCAACACGCATTATTGTCTCTCATTCTTAAATGCCAGTTGCTATAGAAACTTGACACTGATTAAGATCAGGAACATGATCATGAGAAAATATGCAGTGAACTGAAATTATTCATCAACCAACAAGAACGAGACCTTGAATTTCTAATACCAGACAGTGATAAAACTCCTCATAGGCTTACAAATGGCATTTTAGAAACAACGCCCAAACATACTTTTTCTGAATAATATCATACATGGAAACAAGGTGACCTGAAGCAGGTTTTTACATGCTGACAGTACTGCCAGCTATTTGATTGCTAACAAAAAGTATTTCAAAGAGCATAGGTAAGAGCTTTCAAAGTGACTATTCAGAAGTAACTGTTGACACAGTGGTTCTTATCCTAGCCCAGCTCTGGTTTCGTGTGTACATAAGATGCAACAAATTTCCTTCTTGTTCTGTGATGCAATTCTGGAATGCATTCAGCTGACATCTAAAATATCTCTGGTCACATTAGCAAAGCACATGCACACGTTATACACTTTAACTTGCAGGCACAGTAAGCGTTCTACCATTTTATTGCATTAGCAAAAATCCTACAGCTTCAGCTGACACAGAGATTTTGTTACGTGTAGACCAAGTAACAATACAAGCTGTTAACTTTCCTAGGTGAGAACAGAATGTTTTGAGCTGCAAAGTACTATTGTCTTTTTTATTGTAACTAACAGAAGTGCCTCTATTTGCATTCCCTCATCCAGCAGGTGTATTTTGCTCAAAAAGCAAGTCATGCAGGAAGGATAAATTTACTTCAAAAAGTCACATTAAGAAGCAATAATCTTTATCATCAACTCCCAAACCCAAATTCTTCAAACCAAACAAAAGTTTCTGTAACCTTTAGGAGAAATGGAAGATCTCTCACCTATTTAGTCCTGCTATAAGGCTCTCAGCACTGACAGCTCTTCTGCTATGGCACCAGGCATACACTGCACTGGCAAAGCCTTAGGGGTCTCGAGTTAGCGCTGAAAACCAGCAGCTTTCATCTTTTGCTGGGGGCAAAAGTATAATTTGTAAGCAATGTGATTTGCTGTTGAACGGTAACATCATATTTGAAAACACAAGAAAACATTGTGAGGAAATAGGTCATAGTAAGGCCTGAGTTTTTTTATGGTGATATAATTACTTTCCAAACATTTAAATGACAGCGGTTCTAAGTTGTATCCAGCCTCTGTTGATTTATAGGACTTTAGGACTTCCATCTTTCCTCTTTGCACAACTGAATTCCCCTGAAATGAGAAGGACTCTGTCCCTGATCAGTGGTAAGAAGGCATAATGTATTGGAAGAGAAGGCAGGGATAAGATTCCTTTAGTTTTCCTCTGGTGCTACAGGTACCAGCAGAGACAGCTGAGTATGAAGGAACATGAGCTTGTTTCTCAGGGAAGTGACAAGACCCAAAAGCTCTTGAACGGTGTGAGAAACACAGTATCTCTTTCCAAGCTTGCCCAAATGAACTGTGATTTAAAAAGCTTCCCGAGTGTTTTGGAGGGAAAGAAATAGTGATCTTTTAATAGGAAAGAAGAGCTAGAGATGAGGATGGCAAAAACGATGTGTATTCTACATACATGTGCCTACACTAACAACTAAGAAAAAGTATCTTTCTCTGACCAGGGGATGTTATTCAATGAGAGATACCTAGAAAAGGCAGCTCTCAAAGTTAGCAATATCTCATATTACTTGTTTGTGTATAATTCTCTCAAATTTCATTAAATTCAGGACAAGATTAGTCAAGAAGTTTCAGAATAACCATTGAGCAAGTGGCCTTGCCATATAACATTAAAAAAAAAACCAAAACACAACAACCAACTTTGAAAGTCTGCCAGACCTCTTGTGGGAACAGAGGATATAGCAGCTTCTTTTTTATTTCATTCTATAAAACATATCCTTTAAATATTTACTAGTCTTGTATTTTCTACATGTAGCCACGTCCTAAGCCAAAGCCCTTTACCTCTCACTAAAGTATGCTTAAGAACATTCACTGCATATGTAATAAGAGCATTAAAGGATCCAGATGTGAATTAGAAAAACAACTGTGTCTATTATAGCTGAAATTCAAACTACTGGAGTAAGATCAAGTGGGAAAGTTGTGGTTTATTCCAGAGTACCACCCACACAATTCTCTGAGTGGGTTACCAAATGACAGTAAATGCAGTAAAAAATGCAAAACAAAGCTGTCACATCTGATTAAATTCCCAGCAACCGAACAGACAACTGACTTTTCCCACATTCCAAGCTTTCAAAATAAAACTTGTGTAGATGTACAGCTACACATATCATAAATTTCTAATTAACATTAAATACTTTCTTTGGCTATACATATAAATATAATAAACATAGGATTCAACAAACGTTAGGAATACAAGATATTGTTATATTTAATTTTGAAAACTATTTGCCTTGCTCTGGGAATTACAAGGCAAATGTGTTAACTTCCATGATTTCCAAGAGGTCCTAATTTCTGCTTCAGGTATTTTTAACCTGTAATGTGCAATACACACATATTTTCCTTAAATTTATAACCTCATTATAAGGAATTTGCTTTCAAGACTGGCAAGTCTCAAAACCGGCAAGTTTAGGCACTCAAGTCTGTAAGGCTGACATATAAATATGTACAACCACCATCGCTACCCTTTCATCAGTACAGCCCTCAGCACACCCCTGCAAACTCTCTACCCTTCCTCAGGCATAGACAGCCTCCGCTCTTACCCCTGGTACAAACATGAGCACAGGTTCTCTAACTTTAGGGACTAGCAGGCCCTCATCCTGGAGTGAAGGTCTGCCACAAGCCGGAGCTGGAGCTCTGCCAGAGCAGCTCAGCCCTCACCACAGCCACGAAGTGGGTGACCCTCCCAGGCCGCTTTGCATCAAGTACAACTTAAAACTACACTTCCAGGGAAGCCGGCTTCCCCAGCGGCTCTTTGGCTAGTACCACACTTGCCCCCTGGCACTTACTGACACGGCAGGGAAGATTCTGCAGCACAGGCTAAACGCGGGAGCAGGCTGGCTGATTCCTGCCAAAGCCACTGAAACGCTGCGCTGCCACAGAGACCGAAGGGGACAAACAGACACAAGGGCTGCTCCAAGAGGATCGTTCCTCCAAGGATCATGCCCTCCTAGGGGCATCTTCAAGGGAGCAGGAGCGGGACGGCTGGCAGCTGGGTGAGGAAAGCGGCCGCGGCGGCTGCGAGGCGGGAATCTGTGAGGAGAAAGGGCTCGCGGCGGCTGCGAGGCGGGAATCTGCGAGGAGAAAGGGCTCGCGGCGGCCGCGAGGCGGGAATCTGCGAGGAGAAAGGGGCCGCGGGCCCTGAGGGGAGGACTGAGGGCGCCAGGCTGTGAGGGCTCTGGGGCGGCAAGAACGGGACTGGGCCGACCGGCCAGCGTCTGCACAAGGCCGGGGGTGGCTGAGAGAGCTGCTCACTACAGAAACACCCGCCCCGCAGCTCCCCGCTCACACGGCGCGGAGCGCAGCTCCCGACGCTGGGATGCAACCGCCCCGGCCGAGCCAACGCACCCCCGCCGCGATCCGAGCCTCTTCTGCGCCTGCG